>QOVE01001736.1:0-27491 GCA_003521275.1 Tricholoma sp. MG99
CATGGTGATGTGTGGGAAATATTTCCTAGATCCGTGTTTATACTACGAAATAGTAAACGATTCCAGATCAATTTTCTACGTTCACAAAGTACCCTTGTCATACATATAAAAATAAATATGGGACGCGTACTAAGCGCGATATTCTTGTACAAGATGAGATGTTACAAACTTGAAGAAACAAGGGCACTATGAAGATTTTGACTCGTGAATGCCAACCGCAGTACTTTCGCCATCACTACTACTAGTATACTTTCCATTGCTCTCCTCCAAGTCCGTAGAGATAGGGTCCCGATGAACAACAGTGAGACGAGACAGATGGATTGTCTCCGCTACTGCACCGCGCGGCCCGGTCATAGCAACAAGAACTTTGTCTCGTGAGTTCAAGCTGATACGAGCAAATAATTCAGCTTCTGTATGTTCAGGTACATTGGATGCTACCCACATGGATAAGAACGAACACGGGTACACTGTTCACCACTTCGTCAAGACCAAAAAGTTCGGTGATTTGGATCTGTACTCACAGCGAACCATGACGACATAGAACACGAAGTGGATAAGTTCATCCGGTGTTACAATCCACTGATATAATGATTTTCAGATTAACACTCCATCAGTAAGCAACTTTCCACATACGCCAATCATGGCGGCAGCGGCAAATACACTTTGAATAAACGTGAGTTCACCGTAAGCGGACGTTTGGGTCTAATCTCACGTTGTCAATGCCCCTGTGTTGATCATATAGCCAATCAACATCGTAAGAGCCTTGTTCGAGCTGAAATCGAAATGTGACAACTTAGAAAACACACAAATGACTGTGGTGCATAATAATGACAGACCGGGGAAATCCAGTGCAGCTTCTGCGCAGATAATATACCATCGCAAAGGTGATAACCAAGTCGCATGCAACTTCACAAGCCAGCCCAGCAATAGCAATGGGCTACAAAAATTAGACTTGGTGAATACTACTAGTAGTAGGAGGGCGTTGAACAGCGTTACACACCGCGCTGAGCTGACCATCTGCGAAAAGCTTTACAACGACACTGTATTGTGTACCGTTAGAGCTAGTATCACACAGAACTGACTGTAAGAGACTCACATTTTGTGCAACGTGACTAAGAAATTATGAATAATATTACAAAACTTGGATCTGACACTGGTTATTTACCTATTGCAAGTGCTACGTTGAAAAAGGTAAGCTAATATACTGATGCCATCTGATTGTAAGTTAACTCGCCAGTTTGAACGACTGATAAGATGCACTGGTCGAGTAGTTCAGAGTTACCTTGAGCGGAAGTACAAGATGTGCACATACAATGACCGCCGGAATGGCGTAGCTTTTTGACACTATCATGATGACTTTGTTAGACACACATCGTCCAAATTGAGGACCAAAGTACATTGGCCAATCCTGTACGCGTAGAAACTACGATGGTGGGTGAGCTTCATTTCTTTGGATCATGGCATACGATTGCATACAACTGAACCATAGAGCTGCAGACAGCTGAAAAGGAGTGTCAAACTGCGTGTAGAATCAGTACTAGGACGTAACCTTGCTCACCTCCTACTAGGATTTGAGCCTAAGTGCATTAAAAGATATCAGTTGAATAAATAAGGGAGATATAAGGCTTACTGAGCCACTCCTATGCGTGATAGTATGAAATATCAGAGGGCAACAGGTCGCAGTATTCTCACCAGATAACAACGGACAGAGCCACAAAGTCCCCAAAGTGTGACACTGTGTAATAGTAATAAAAGTGACAGACAAGGGCTAGCTGGAACGTGTCCGTGACCCTGAAATACACATCAGCACTACGAAGGAGCAGGGTCACTGCGCGACAAACATCAGTCCAGCAATCTGCGCAGTATCTCGAAAAGTGAGCTAGGACTGTAAGATAAATGTAATACATACGAAGAATTTCAGAGGTAGCCGATCCCTTTTATTGAACTTGGAGTAATAGCGATACAATTGAAGTAGAGTTATGCCATAGATGCTAGGCATTATGTGGTCATGTTGGATATTGATTAGAGGAATAAAGGGAATGCCAGGACACACATTGAGCCTATGACTATTCCGATAAAAGCAGTGCCGAGAACGTTATCGAGAGCCACGGCTGCCATGTGAACCTAGAGAGGAGAAAGGATTGAAGCTCGCGTCCTGCGGGGACCGATGATGTATAAAGCTGGCTGGCCAGTCACATCAAGCGAAAGCTGTTTCTTGGATGAGTCTTCAACGCCTGACAGATCGGACTTCTAGTTTGATCATGATGTAGGCTTCACTGTATCATACGTATGTTGGATGAGGCATGATGGACAGAGTCAACAAGCCACAGGGTCCACAGGAGTTGGACGTAATTCAAGCATGTTTTAAGTTGACAGATGCTGTTAGAGGAGGACCCCGGATTATACCCCCAAGGCTTTTCGCCAAATTTTCGAAATAACGGCGACTTCGTCTGGACGAGTTTTCCCAAATTTGTCTGGATGGGCGGGAAAAGCCTTATTAGGGTTCAAATTTTGTTTGGATAACTGAAAACAGCTTTTTTGAGCGGTCAGTTGCCCTCAAGAAGGCGTTGAACTACCTCTGGAGCTAACTGAAGAGAAGTATCATGTAGGAGACTATATAACATCATTACTCACTGTCTGCTTCCTCATCTACCTTTTTGCCGTTGCCTCGTTTCCTAGACAATTTTATCGCAGCCTTGAAGGTGACCATTCCTTTATCAAGAGCGGCAAATCGATCAGTATCTTCTTGCGACAACTCGAGAGTGCCTGATTGTACTTATATAGATCTTGGGTGGTGTCGAAAGCAGTGTGAGGAACGTAATAGAAGGTAGCAAAACAAATTGCCTTGTCTGCAGATAAGACGTTGCCTCTGGAGTGTGGCGGAATCGACGACCATGCATAAATTCGAATAGCTGCACAGCGATGTACGACACAGCACTGATATTGGACGATTCGGTGCACGATAAAGCCGTGCTTGTCTGGCAGGGAGAAAAAAAAAAGTGATGCATAGAAAACATTACATTGCATGAGGTTCAATCACGCAATAGACTCTGCGTATTTGCAACCTTTTTTTACCGAGCCTGTCAGCCAATCAGATTACCACGATCGTGAAAAAAATTCCTTTTCCGAGTCTGTCAGCAAAACAGAGTTGCAAATACGCTCTAATCTCATCAATATGTACAGTGGCCGATGTATATGACCACTGCACCATGCCTTCCTGTCTGAATCAGGATGTAGCCATCAATATCTGGTCAACATTCTGTCTGGACTGTAGATAACAGCATAGCCAGATTTTCGACCTAATTTGTCTGGTTTGGAAGTGGCCAAACACCAAAAATTTCTCAGAACCTGTCTGGATGGGCGAAAAGCCTTTGGGGTATAATCCGGGGTACCTCCTGCTGTTAAGTTAAAGTAGGTGCAGCCGATTACTGTGGATCTGATGCGTAATATAATGCTTGTTAGTACCTAGCAGTGATGCATATACAGCATTAGTTATGTAACAGTTCCTCGCAATCATGCATCAGCTCTGAGTCTCATGTCGATGCAGTGCACCCAATCTAACCGTGCTCAAACTTACCACCCTACGCAGAACACGACATCTTCCGCATACACATTCAGGCCACCCCCACGACATCTATCTTCAATATCTCCCTCATCTAAATCGCTATCCACACCGATGTTCGTCTATAACATCCCATCTCAAGCACTATCTACATCTACACTGACTTCACGGGTGCCGCTGCGTCAACATCCCGCCCTCCTTGTTCGGTTGCGCTCATATCTAACTAGCGCTTCCCGAACGGTAAGCTCTTCCGCCGTTTTCACTACTACGTTACTCATTTCGTCTTTCACGCATATAGCTATGCTCATTACTTCGATTCCGGTGCTCATGATCGTTATATTTTATAACCTCAGTCTTCGAGTGAACATCTCCTCGAAATCCTGCACGATGTTCTGCTCTTCGGGTCTTCAGGCTTGGATCACTGGTTCTTCCATTTCAGAGAAACGTACGTCACCGCTCACTCTTTCACGTACTTACTCATCCGTCTTTTCATCCACAGCCAACCTCGTGATCCTATTCATCCACCACCTCCTCAAAGTGTCATCACGCCTTTGTCGTTCCTGATCTACACCAAGGTGCCGTGTACCCACGCCTCCCAGTCCATCTCCGCTCATAACTGATCATCCCCACCCCTGCAGAACATATTGTGTTGACTGCTAGGAGGAGTGGGTAGTCGCAGTGACGCAAATTGAGTGAGGGCGGGATGGTATATATAAGTCGACGTCAAAATTTTGTTCATCCCGTCGTCCGCGATCACTAAATGTGCGAGACGAGAAGGCAACCTGCTGCCCGTGTCGAGGACGGAGCTGGTCATGGAATCTTGGATAATCCCTGCACGACAATGTATAGCACAGAGCCTCGAATTATTCGATGCATCTGATACTTATATCGCCCCTTGCCCTACCTTAACCTTCATCTGGAACCAATGGCCGCCTGCCTGATTTAGAGATCAAGAGTGCACTTGCAATTCTGCGTTCTTGGAGCTGTCTTCTTACGAAATTATCGATGGTGTTGATTACATCGGGATGAGAACGAGCCCAAGGAAGACTAGGAGGAGCAGGATGATCAGGGAAACGATAGCAACGCTATGGGCTGGGTAGACAACATTTATTTCGACACCCGTCGTAAAGGCAGCCGCAAGACCGAAACACTGGCTGTCGAATCGTACAAGGTGAGTGTATGTCGCTCTTGTAATCTCTCTATGCTTACGTTCTCGCTGTGGCTACCCGAGGCTATTCGAAAGGGCTTCGTTCCAAACACCATTGACCCCAACCGCATGATTCGCCATGTCAAATATGTTGCACTCGCCTAGTGACCGCCTTAGTACGGTATGTCCTCGATCGCTTACATCGCTCTACTTGACACTCATGCAGATTTAGCAATAACACATGAAGGTTGACGTCGTTACGGATGCTTGGCCGTATTCGTCGTTGACAGCAAGACACGGACCCCACTCTAGTCCATACTCACCCAGCAACGAACTCTCTTTACCAAGAGTAATCAAATCTGTTGGGATTATCGCTACAACTGCGACGGCGAGCACGACCACAAGGACGAGAGATACGACGACAGCGTCAGCATGTGAGGACGAGGACAACAACAGCCTCTCTTGATATCTATCCAAAATATCTCTGGTCGAGCTGTAAGCTCGTTCAGAGACATATTTTGGTTCATACTGAGCCTTCGTATGGCCATACTAGATTAACGATACATCTACCTACTTCTACAACAATCAGACACATCGAACAAGTCTTAACTGCCAACCACCTACAAGCCTACACCTAGTTTGTGTGCCGTTCTGCTATCTTAGCGATTCTTCTCTAGTCGGTCACACAGCCTCGGGAGCAGGTGAACCGTGTCGTCAAACTTGCCCCGTTTTTCCCAGAATTAGGCCGCTTACTGTCTCGCATATCTCTGCCGATGTTTTATTTCAAGGCTACACTATGAAAAGAAGTCTCTTCACCTTGGGGTCTCATTACGATGCAAGTACTCTTTGATCAATCCGTTTAGGTAGGACTCAGTCACATTTCTCGAGTTCCAGACTTATTAGTCAATTTCTTTTTGGAAGGGCTCGCACCCATCTGTCTAGGGAATGGCTTAACAGATTCATGATCATCATGTATCACAAGTCAATTTTGGTAAATCTCTATCTGAGCGAAACACCTGGTCAATTGAGCTAACTTTTCTCCGTTCTCCAGACTGTATTTTCACTCTGCTTACAGTGCTAGGATGCTCACTACACCTGCTGGCCTTCACTTTCACCCTACGATTAATAGTGAAACAAGTCTTCAAATGCACCGTTTCAAATCTGAACGAATTGTCCTTTCCATTTTAGCTCATCGCTGATACCAGCGTCCTTGAATATTGCCGCTTGATTGCCGCGGGGTCTGACTGTCTTGATTTCCTACTGGCTGGTGTTCAGCGTCTCTGGTAAACCGTGCTCCAGTGACGTTGTTCTCCGATCTCCGCGATAGACGCCCAGTCCTGGTGATCATGAGTGGCATGATCATAAGTTCAAGGTCAATTCTTGGATGCGGCTGTAATGACACCGCTCCTCCAGGCATCCATGAGGCATAGTCTCCTTGTGACAACTCCGCACCATATAAGGTTCAATGGTGATGAACTTGATTCGACCTTTTTTATTCGCACCCACTGCGCTATAATCACTTCGTCCATCGATGGTTGAACCACTTCCTCCGTACACATCACGGTACGTTGCAATACCACAGTCATCAAACCTTATTTACTCTCAAATCTTCTAGTGACAACCATACGGTGCGATTTTTATGATCTAAGATCATTTTTAGCTTCCTATTGACGATATTCTTGCCAATCAGGTTTCAATCGCGTGCGTATATCTGGTCGATGTATTGTGGAGTTGAGTTGACATAGAATCTACAGCGTTATGGGTGCTACCGGAAGCGGAAAAACGACGGTACGATAACGATCAAGGATCAACCCGACTATGTCATGACTTTTACTCCCTACAGTTTGTAAACACCGTTAGTGGGTCGAATCTCGTTACTTCAGATCGCTTGGAATCCTGCACCCAAGAGGTGCAAACAGGAACAGAGTTTCTCCTCGATGATCGCCTAGTCAAGCTTATTGATACTCCTGGCTTTGACGATACCGATCGCAGCGAAGTCCAGATCTTGAAACTCATTGCAGACTACCTCGCTAACCAGTAAGCCGTTGTCAATTTATTCTCGAATGCTGACGCACGAGTATCTGCTATTAGATATGGGCAACGCGCTACACTTCACGGTGTTTTATACTTCCATCGCATCTCTGATATCAGGATGGGCGGCGTCTCCAAAAGGTCCTTCAGGTTGTTCAGGAATCTCTGTGGTGACGCGACCCTCAAGAATGTGGTGATTGTTACAAACATGTGGAGTAACGTTACGTTGAAAGAAGGCCAGGCTCGTGAGGAGGAATTGAGCACGGACGATCGTTTTTTCAAGCCTGCTTTGGACGAAAAAGCTGTCATGCGTCGTCACGACAACACGATCGAGTCTGCTCGCGACATTATTCGAACGATCTTTGCGAATCACCCCTTGCCTCTTGCCATCCAGAAGGAAGTAGTCGATGACAGGACACCCCTCCATGAAACAAATGTCGGGAAGGTACTCACAGAAGACTTGAAGGAATCCGCTCAGTGGTTCCTCAAAGAAATGAAAAATCTAAAAGATGATATTGCGGAAAGTATGCAGCAGAGAGACGAGAAAGCGAGGCGAGATCTAGCGGATGCACTCCTCAAAACGAATGCAGATCTTGCTCGTGTCCAGAATGAGATGAAGAATTTGCGTGCGCGTATGGTGAACGACATTGACGTCGCGCGGCAGTGGAAGAAAATGGATCAGAAGGCGAGGTTAGCTACGTTGTTCCGGAGATCTCAGGGCGCGTCAGAGGCTCCGGAAATTGATAACTTCTGGTCCGCGTTGGGCGATACTACCAAAGTTGTTTCGGAGATTCGCGCAGTCTTCGACCAATCTCCTCTGCCGCCCAACTTGCAAACAAGGCTACTGGAGAATACTTCTGCACCAGACGATGACGCTCGGGGGATGATCAAGTCGTGGGTGAAGATGAATCCGAAGGGGTTTAGGGCGATGGAGGTGATCGTGGAAAACACCGTCAAAAATAAGGTAGGGCGTAGGCCATGGTCCTTCTGGTGGCCTTAGTAACTGGCAACACCGTCAATCCTTTAGCATACTTATTGAAACCAGCTCGCCGTACCCCATGTATATTCACGCTATCCCGAGTGTTACGCACTTTTCCCAAGCTCCGAGTTCTGCAATGTATATAAGCGTGAGCCGTCAGCGAGTCAGACCAGCCAAACGAGTCATTCCCACCCTATTATTGATGACCGACGGATCGGTGCCACTGATAAGTACGTATATCCGACTTGATTTAAGTACTACTACTTATATGCATCGCAACAAAAAGACATGCCAGTGATAAGGCGTTTTCGAAATTTCTGAACAGGTTCTAACAAGTCCATTTGTGAAGTCGATGGGTCTTCGTTGTACGAGGGATTCGAACAAACTATAGGATCAGCGATTCCGTTCGATTGCTAGTGATTAGGGTGTCCCGATTTATTTTTGTACGTGCTTGGTACTGAGCATTAGAAGCTAAGAATTACGACTGTGTAGCCTTTTCCTGGCCACCTTCAGGAGACTTGTGCTGTTGCAGAGTCTTACAAGGGTTTGCATGCATTGACCAAAGAAATGAGATCCAGTCTATGATCTCCTCCATTTCTGGTTTCTGCTCTTCTCTTCGTAGCGTCGTCCCATGACTATCTCCATGTTCCACATCTTTCACGCGCCTTTTCTGCTCATTACGGGCCTCCAGACGATCGGATCGAGCCTGCGATTGTTTTTGGCTTTGTTCATGCATATGTTGTTGGCTAACCCCCTGCTACATCACAAACCCTCCTTCTCGCGTTAGTCAGGACGCACGTCCTGCGGGATAAGCTTGCAAAGCTCGTCATATCCGATTGACAATCATTTACTAAGGCTCCAATGTCGACTAATTGAGGTGGGTCTACCGTAACAGATAAGTAAGTTTCGAGTGCAGGGGAGATTTGCTTACCTGGAGATGAGTAGTAATAGAATCCTGGGAGACTCTCTGCGCCCATGTCTTCATCTACTGGAGGACCAGCTCGATCTGCAGTGAGGAGCACGCCTTGACGGCCATAGATAGCGAAACCGACAAAGCGAAGCCATTTCAGTGTAATTACCAAAGTCTTCAGAAACTTGAAGAAGGTCAGGTGTCGGAACCCTATATACTTATGATACCAAAAAAACACGAATTTATATGTCACACGTCACAACCACAAATGTCACGGTTTCGGAAGCAAAACCGCATAACAGGGAAACAATTCGCAGCCGTCCCAGCTTTACTCAGCCTTCCTGCCGTCCAGCGAGCACCTCCATCAGTCTCGGATGTATCGTCCTTCCGTGGGGACGACGGTGGGATCAATCTTTCCGAGGGATGCCTGGTTACAAAGACTGTCAAGTACACGCATCAGCTAACTCATTGGGTCAACGCTGTTCGAGGTGGAGATCCAAGTGACGTTGTAGGAGGACATTTTAAAGGATGACCTAACTGCAACTGATGAATCTCGTCTCTTTACAGGAAGATCTGATTGAAGATTTGTGCATCATTCCATACGAAGATTTCAGGCTCAATCAGTTGTGCAACCTCGCTTTCCGTAAGTCTGAACGTCACACTGAGGAGACCCTTCTAATTTTTAATAGTCGAATCTTTTCTCCACACTTCGCTCGACCTCTACGCTTTCGTTGCGGTGACTGCGTCTTCATCTGCTCTTGATGAGCTCATCGCGATGGTTCGTTCTGACAACGATCGCCGGCAACGGCAGCTGGATAACGTGGGGGTTGTATTTCGTCGCTCCCTTAATGTGAGAGTCCATTTCATCTCGTAGGCCGGTGCGGAACGCTGATCGCTTCTACAAAAAGTTTAACGCCCATAGCTTCCTCGATCCAGAGTATGAGCTAGTTGCATTACATCCCGAACACTTCCTCCCAGGCGGTAGCCCACTCACTGTATATGACGCCACGACCAGTACGTACAAGAACTACGTTGCAGCAAGTGACCAATGTTTGCGCGAGTCCCATGACCTTAATAGCCCTCGCTTCGCAACATTTCGGCACCACTCTCAGAGTCGTGACTACCCCAAAAACCTGAACGTCTTCCTCGTCATTATAAACGCCGAGATCAAATTTCGGCGTTACTTTGAGATGATCCGACTGCAACCTGCCCCAACACCCCTCCCGAATGACGTCCTCAGCCTCATGAGGCGTACAATGGAACTCGTCGATTTAATCTACTGGAAGCCTGCGCCCACAAAAGGCTCGTCATCGGAAGCGATCGTGGCTGATGAAATAACCAATAGGCGGACGAATCGCAAAAGATTTGCACGTCCTGATCCTGCCAAGGGCATTGAGAGGGGTTCCAGTGAAGAGCAGGAGGAACAGGAGGAGGATAGACCGAGGACGGCGACGACGTCAAGCCGTCGTAAGCGGCTTCGGTGGTTAGCAGATGTGGATTTGGAGACACGAAGGGCTTATGGAACAGCGATTATGGGTGGGCATGGTGGGTTCTTGCGCCTTTCATCTTCTTGGACTATGCACACACCTGTCCTTGCCTAGACCGTGATTACGACCCGGCCTTGTTCGAGGATACCTTTCCAACTAACTACGGTGCGAGATTTTCCATTTTATTCGCTATATAACTAACTTTTATCCACAAAACAGTGCACTTATACTCACAACAGGCGAATGTGCAAGCATGGACGCAAGGTGTTTGCGGCTGATGATGCATAAGGTTGACCGCTCCGCTTGAAGAATAACACTTATAGGCTCTTGCTCGTGCCATGACCCCTGTCGCCTTCCTCTTTTTTATACATAACTTGTTCCACCGCTGCAGCATACCGCAGATACGTTTGATCTGAAGGTTGGAACGAGGTCGAACCTGTACAATTTGTTAGCAAAGGGAAAGGTGGAGGACGAACGGGGTGTTGATCTGGCTTGGGTAATGGAGGCCAAGCTAATGGGTATGACGAGTGGGCCATTGTGTGCGGCGACTTGTTGGGTTGTACTGCATGTGCCAAAAGAAGTATGTTTGGACACAGGGCCTTGTGTTCTTTCTGGGGAATTTTGTTGGAAGGTGGAATGAAATCATTGAATTGAGGATCATATGGTGCAGTCGGAAGCCCTGTTATCTATTTCCATGTGGGCCAAGGCCATATTCAAGAATCGTCTGGCCGAGCAGGATCCTTGTGGTCCAACAGGAGAAGAGTGAAGTTATATGGTGTTATCTAGGTACAGTAGACCATGACTCATGAATAAGTAGGTGAGGCTTAGTGTTGTGACGGCTCAGCTTGGCCTGAAAGCCGCGGCTTAGGCTCGGCTTTTTGGGGCTTAGGCTTTCAAAAACGCAAGCCTGAGCCGCGAAGACGGCTTCAGGCCGGCTTAGGCTCGGCCTTGGCCCAAGCTGTGGCCCATAGGCTATACGAGGAAGGACGAGGCGAGCTTAAGTAGTCGAGTAGGGTGAGGGAAAGTGACGAAATCACATATATTTTGACTATTGACATGTTGCGGACAAATACATCAGATATACTACAAAGGGCGTTACGGTGAGTAGGTTGTGTGCGTAAGGCAGATCATGTAATCTCTAATACGCAGCTTGAGATTTAAATATTACAAAGTTGTAGGATGCATCAACAAAGCTACAAAGTGATTGCGGATCACCAAACACTGTGAGAGGATGAAATGAGCAGTTAGAGCGCAAAAACACATTGACTGCACTGACATATGCAACAATGTGCTTTGAAGGAAGAGGTGACTGGTCAACACATTTGTTGGACTGCAGCGTTAGGGCATTCATGAACCTGAAATCAAGTCAAAATAGGCCTCCAAATCGGTACTGTGAAGAACCCTATTGCAAAAGCAAATACATGTGTTACACTGTAACAAGGCAAGTGCGAAGCTCGAAGCCTATACATTTAAGCACCGTTCAAAAAGAGGGCTTTACCGTAAGTATCCCCCTGACGCCTGAGTCTTGACATTAGTGAGGTCAGCTCCGTTGATAGAAACATTTCGCAGGGTGAGGACTGGAAAACTATCACATCATTTACGAGAGACGGCACGAAGATAGAATGAGCGACAGGCAGAAAGACCTAAAGCGAGCCGATACTACTAGCAGCAGAAGCAAGCCTAGAGCGCTGGAGCGGTCGGTCACCAGGGTTTACGAAGCGCAAGACCGCTGAAACACCAAAGCGTTCAACGATCTTGAAAAAGGCCATCCTGTGAACGTACAAATCATCGAGAGGTGCTCGAGTCTCCAAACTGAGTGATCATGAAGCTGCCACGAGGTAAACCGGAGATGACTCATTATGGGGAAAAGCCTGAGTCAAAAGGTGATCCCCTCCAGCGTTCCAGCGCGCCTCACTGGTGAGGACAGCATTCAGGAGAAACGGCCGAGCAAAATAAAAGGAGGCAAGTAAAACAGCGGTATTAAAGAACGTGAAAAAAGGCACCCGAGAAATTAAATGAAACAATTAACGCGAAGGTGCGTGAGCTAGCATATAACGTGTCAGGGTGCCTCAATGTCATTGGACGCTCAAGGGAAGGGGGTTGGCATTTGACTCGGGCATTCGGCAAAGATATGGTGCATATGGGATGGAGCATGGGATGCCCGGCGATGATAAGAATCATGCGGTTGAATGAGGATTTGGAGCTTCATGTGCTACTTAGTATGCAGCTGGACCATTGTAAGTGAGATGTGTCACTGCACGCCAGAGCCCTGGTGGTTGGATCTTGTAGCTTCGGTCGTACTACGGTAGCAGAGAAGCACACGCCGACGCCAACGGAAGGTGAAAACTGTGGCCAGTAACTATATGTCTTCCCTAGCCATTTTCGGGCGGTGAGGCTAGATATGTAGCCTAGTTTTCGAAGGAACGTTGCGGGCCTTTCAGACCTACAAGATACGTTGAAGGCCTATATGTAGTCTCTTCAAGTTAACAATATCGTGATGAATGAACAAGCATAAGGGTCGTCTCTGAGCACTCGCTCGGTAAATTGGAATACTTGAGATTATAAGCCAGGGCATCCTTCGTGACATTGGCAGAGCTGTAACCGAAGGCTGAGTGCGTCGGACGTCCTGAAGATTGATTTTGCGCTGCGAAGACGTGTAGTATGTAGGACCCCTGAAAGCATCCCTGGTCCAAGTCATCGCGATTTTCATCCGCACAGATTTCGGCGCTTTTGATCCGGAATCCCAATGTGGCAATTTTTACCCGCACAATGCCTCAGGCTTATGAAAAAATCCCAAAAATTGCCCGCATTGTGTTCTATAGACTAGACAGCTTGGCTGGATAAGGCTATATAGGCCAATGACACATGTAGCTCGTTGATAGCTCGTAATATATCAATCTTCAAAACTTATCGTATCATCGAGCACCTGACCTAGGCCTTTTTCCTCTACTGGCTAAAGCACGTATGCTAGCAGAGCACTGTTGGGTTAGAACCTCTGCCGGTGTGGATAATCTCGACAAGTATTTATCCCCCATTCCCCACCCGAGACGCAAGGCATTTTTGGTCTGCCCAATTTTTACTTATCCGCATCAGCCTCAATGATTGGTACATAGAGCTTTCAGGGGTCCTAGCGAGCGTGTACTTAGTGCTAAGTACATCAATGCATCATCTCGATACCACCATTCAAAGTTCAGACTCAGAGCACGTGCTCAGTCTTTTGCAAATTGAAATTTAATTTTTGACCAACCGACTTCCTCCTACCTTACTAAAAGGACCCACAAGGGCGGGTCGCGCATGAGGAGCGAGGTGCGCTGCGAAACTGCGGAATGCAACATGCATCGTTTTTAAAATTTGTACGTATACGGGTTGAATGGTTCAAATCGAGTTCCTTACTGACAGCACCGATACGACACGTATACGCGCGTAGTAAGCTACTGACTATCAACCTCAGGCTTACAGCTCTTCAAAACAAGCTTCCTGGTGAAGGCTACGCATGTCGGTGCCAACTACTTAAATGCGGGAGTTGTTGTCCTTACAAGCAATAGTCACGGTCCTGCCCCCTACACTACATAGGCAGGTGGCGGTTCATAAGTTTTGAATCAAATTCTCGCCTATGGCGCCAGCACAAAGGTATGTACTACCATTGTACTAACCATCTTGTCACTGTCATCCTAATGACACGGCCTCCATATTCTTCTACGATTGATCAGAGTCGGAGGTGACAACGAAGTAAGTCACTGTTGAACAGTTTTCCAGTCGAGTCCAACTTGTCGCTAATTTGAGTACATTTCTCAGGTTTCGATTGCGTGCGTACAGTTTGCCTTGAACTCGTTCAATGTAATTGTAGCATTTATTCCGCAGCGTCATGGGTGCCACCGGCAGCGGAAAATCATCTGTATGTCTGAACGCTCACATGCTACTAGTATCTACGAGTAGAACCCAAGCGACATCCTAACATCTTCTCAGTTCATAAATTTAGCCAGTGGATCACGACTACAAGTGTCGAATAATCTGGGATCTTGCACACAGGAAGTGCTGGTGGCTCCTGATTTCAGCCTCGACGGACGTAACGTCAAGCTCATCGACACACCTGGGTTTGATGACACTGATAGAAGCGACGCAGAAATTGTACAAATAATTGCCGCCTTTCTCGAAACCTAGTAAGTGTTTAGCGTATAGAGGTTCATTATATTATTGATTGTATTCTATGAATCTAAATAGTTATAGAAGCGGCAAGCTGTTGCATGGCGTTCTATACTTTCATAGAATATCAGATATCAGGATGGCTGGCGCCTTGAAGAAATCGTTTGACATATTTACGAAGCTCTGCGGCGATGACGCTCTCAAGAACGTTGTTATCGTGACAAACATGTGGAGCAAGGTCACTCCAGATGAGGGCCACGCGCGTCAAAAAGAACTCGAGACGAATAGCAAGTTCTTCAAGTCTGCTTTAGACCTGGGAGCTCAAATCACTCGCCACGACAACACGAGAGCTTCCGCTCTCAACATATTGCGTATGCTTCTCGCCAACCATCCCGTTCCTCTCGGCATTCAAAGAGAGCTTGTCGACCTCCGCAAGCATTTCTTAGAGACTGAGGCCGCTCAGGAGGTTACTCGTGGGATTCAAGCGCTGATTCATAGTCACACGGAGGAGGCAAATACTCTGAGGACAGAGATAGAAGAGGCAACGGTAACAAACGATCTCAAGACGGTGCAAGAGCTGAAGGACGAGCAGAGAAAAGCTGATGCGTTATTGAAGAAGTTTCAGACCTTGTCGAGGAATCTTGCATCTGATTATCGCAGGCGACAACTCGAGGCATCGATGAAATTCAATAAAGCATTTCAAGTCGAGGATGACTATGACTCATCGTGCTGCGGCTGTATTGTGGTATAGTACAGAGGACTCGGCCCGGGATGGGCACTAGCTACACTGGACAACTTACTGAAGTCATATGAACGTCGTTGTCCTCCCCATTAATTTATGGTCTGCCCACAAGAGATCATAGTACTAAACTTAGACTCAATCAACCAATGCTTGCTATGTATATGCTAGCTTATCATTCGCACATTACTATTACTATACTATACGCTACTACTATATCTATTACCACCTATAGTACCATGTTATCACCTGTACTAGCAATGTAACTCATGCATATGTCCCACACAATTACAATTTACTGTATAGCACTAAGTAGTGGGATGGAACGGGTGCTAGCTGCGTAACTAGGCAGTACTAGCAGTGGCAACCGAAATTGAATGGGAGCTGCTGAGATGCGGCCCTGGATATTCGTCACAGGACGCGGCGTACGGCCGCAGCCAGCTTGTAAGTGAGAGTAACCATCTTCAAGTTGACATGGCACGTAGCACGCGAGCACTAGTATGTATGAGTGCGGTAGACGACGTTACGTCCGAGGCTCGTATTTGCAGCTGCTGGTTGCTGTTCATACTTCCGTCAAATGTTTAGCAAGGAAAAAATTGAACCCATTTTTTCGCTCCAAGTTATCAATACAAACAAGAAATACAAATTGGCAGATAGATTCCGAGTCAAGATACCCAATGGCAACCACGGACCGCTAATCCATCATTCAACCTTGTCAAACCAAACCTCTGCTCGTTCACGTACACTATCACCCTGCGGTCCAACGACACCAAATTGCGCTCCCCAGACGCCTGTCAGTCCGAACCCAATCTTCGACCCTTCAACAACAAACTCCGCATACGCCCCAGTGTCCATTTCCGAGTCTCCAAACGTCCAATATGGTTCCGAAGCATTGCCTGTCGGCTGGACAAACAGGACACAGGAGTTAGCAAAAGTTTGACAGTGATGATCTGACAGACTAACCACACTCGTCAGCATGCTAACGTTGAATATGTTCCCCTTGAAATGCGTAAGGCGGACATGGGACGCCCGCGGACTTCCCCATTCTGCAAGATACGTGGATACTTCTGGTTTTACTGCCCCCGGAAGGGTTATAGAAGCAGAACGGCTCAGGGCCTTGCATGCCTTCGAGGCAGTAGGGTTATACCACGAGACGAAACAAAGCTCAGCGTCGCCGTATCCAGGGTTGGTATATGTACCTGCTAAAAATGTGAACGGTACTGATGGGGGGATGCCAGGCGGGAAATGGGGGAAGCGAGGCGGGAGACCGGGGATAGGAGGGAATTTCCAGGTGGGCAGAGCGTGCTTGAACCTATGACAATGATGTCAGACTCGGCCAATTGACGAATGAAGGGGAGCGAAAGTGACCTGGCACTCCAGTCGATTTTCTCCAGGCCAAACGCCTCGTCCATAAGTCGTGCGCTGACAATTTCCATGATTGCATCCCCGAAAATCTCGTCGTTGGACAGGNGCGATGCCAAGATTGTCTGATGGAAACCGGCTGATCTTTGTGCGGAAGCCTTATCATTCATAAGCAACTGGATCAGCAAGACGCTGGCATAGAAGGATGAAGCGAACCTGGAGTGCTGCCTGTATGCCAGACGTGATCTGAAAACAGAAACGGAGGTGTAAGATCATTATAACGAAAGACCAGGTCAATCTGCGCACCGTGTCCTCTGTACGGTCCGCGAAAGAGGCCACCACCATAAACTATAGGTGACAGCTCAGGGAACGGCCTAGAGCGGTGATACATAGAATGTCAGCAGAGTGCATATAACCAAAAAGGTGAGGTGTCATACGAGGTACCAGCTGCGACAGATACACCGGTAGAGAGCTTTTGAATCACGTCGGCGGGGATAATTGACTCGTTCGTGCCAGGCTTGACTCCTTCAAGCAACAGGGTTTGAAGCCAAATAGCCTAGTCGAAAGGAGAATCAGACGTGCAAAATGATAAGATAGCGAATGTCGAGGTGTTTACCACGTCGACAGTGTTGCTTATGATACCGCCTGCTCCTGAAATCACTGTCAACAATCTGGTGAGCATCATGGAGGTCTAACAAATAAGTGGTACACACTATTGCCGTCTTCCCCACCGACTTGTGACCAGAAGGGTTTTGCACGGACGGTACCATTCCCGAATGGATTTGCGGTAAAATTTACACCTTGCCTGGTCATCCCGTCCGCAAGGTTGCCCGTAGCGCTTGCTACTTCGTATGAATATGTGGTTGAGTTCATCCCCAGGGGTTCGAATATGCGTTCTTTGACATATCGAGCGATAGGTGTCTTGGATGGGAGGAGGAGCTCAGGGAGGTACCCTAAAAGGGTGTACATGATGTTGTTGTATTGCCAGATATCACGAAATTCAGCGGAGGGACGGAGGTACTTCATTTTCTTCATCTAAGGTTTTTTTGATGAGTTGGACTGGGAAACACTGTTTTTCGCGCAGATGCAAACTTACGATGGTGGGGACAGTGTCAGACCATTTGTAGCTAAGATCGTGGCGTGGGAGGCCTGTGCGATGGCTCATGGCGTCAATTATAGTAGTCTGGTTTCCGGCGTATGAGTCCTGCAAATCCCAGAAGGGTACTATGGACGCGATTTTGGTGGTCCATGTAAGACGAGGAGACAGAGTTTCGTCGTGGATTAACAGCCCTGTAGCAATCGCATTGAAGAGCTATGGAAATAAGTCGTGGGTCAGAAATCTATCCAGTATACTAAAGAACAACCATATACTTACCTTAGAGTTAGATCCAATCGAAAATAGGGTATGTTCGGTGACTTTCCCTCCGTCGATCGTTGCGATACCGTACCCTCGCGTTTCTATGTTCCACAGACCCTGTTCGTTCTTCCTGACCACAGCGACTCCGAGACCGCCCGCAGAGTTCCAATCTGCTAAGATGTGGTTGATAAACGCATCAGTTTCATTCGTCAGAACTCTGCGTTGTTCAGGCTTGGTTTGTAGGAAGAGACAGAATGAGATGAACTTGAATATGTGCTGGAAATTGAATGAGATCATGAGCAGGATGTGATAGTAACGACGAACAGCTGCGTACAGCGGAGGCGCGCGCTAGATATCGGACGAGATGGAATCATTGTCGGCGCAGCTGATTCCACATGGTTGTCTATTTGAGAGATATTATTATACCTTCTCAACCATACACGTGATATTTTTGGTGGTAGTCTCAACTCAGGCTCAATGTTCTTCAGTTTTACATTCGCTGGTCTTCGTACGTGACTATAGAGAAATGAATAAAGGGTACCTGGGCCACATACAAAGATCTGCGAGAGTGCGGCTCATGGACGCGATATGTGCTTCCTATTTCCATACTTACAAACGTTCAGCTGACCACTAGTTGTTGCTATCAAGCGTTCCCAGACACGTATGCCCATTTTTCATCAAGGCGGCAAACTCGGAACAAGGACTTAGTTCCTAATAAATGGGTGTCTGCCTATGACCAGAGTTGGTTATCGATATACCTGGGTTTAACGTTCTTTCTCTCGGCCTCACACTGGCAGCTCTGCTGCGGTTCATCAGTAGTGTATCATATGGCATATATCTATATCAATCAAACTTTCTCAAACCAAACTTCGGCTCGCTCACGAGGAGTATTTCCTGTGGGACTTGAAACACCAACACCTGCTCCCCACACACCACTGAACCCTAGCCCGAGACGACCACTGTCCAGAGCAAGTTCTGCAGATGTTCCAAGGAAGGTGTCTGTGGCACCTCCCTCCGTCCAATACGGATCAGAAGCATTGCCAGTAGTCTATCAAGGGTGATGAGTAATGTGGCACTAGAGGTCACGGGCGAGGATCAGAACGTACAAAGCTTGTCAAAGCACTAATATTGAACATATTTGAGTCCCAATGCATGAGTCTGATATGAGACGTCCAGGGGCTATCCCATGCAGCCAAGAATGTCGGGATATCAGAGATAACAGCGCCAGGGAGAATGGTTGACACGTTAGACGCTAGGGCATTGCATGTATCAGAAGTACTGGTGTTGTTTGAAGATATGTAGCACAGTTCAAAAGTCCCGTAGCCTGCATTAGTGTAAGTTCCTGCTATGGAGTTGAAGTCCCATGAGGGGAGGGAAGCATTGGGTGAGCGAGGAGTAGCAGCTGGTGCCAGGGCGGATGCAAGTGGTTTGGACCTGCACGTTGAAACTTGTTGAAAAACATAGTACGAAGACTAGAGTGAATAACGAACCGACCAATCCAATCAATTTGTTCCAGTCCCAAAGCCGAGTCAATGAGGTGGAATTTGATGACTTCATGTATGATGGACCCAAAGAGATCGTCATTTGTGAGGACAGCGATGCCTAGATTGTCGTATGGTAGCCGAGTAACAATGGAGTTGAATCCTAGATCCGCCGAGTAGGTAAGACATCTATGTTGATGGAAAGGGTTACATGCAAAAATCACACCTGGAACGGATCCGTCATGTTCAATCATTTCTGTTCAAGAGGCATGAGCAACACTATCGCGGAAAAGAGTGAATCCAGACCAACCGTGACCTCTATAGGAGCTACGAGTCTGCCCTCCACCATATACGGCAGGAGACAATTCAGGAATTTGACTAGAACGAACATCATAAGCCAAAGTAAGCTCCCAAAGTGATGATCTCATCCTACAGTGTGCCAGGGACAACATCAACGCCGGAAGATACCATTAGTAGTATATCCGCGGGGACAACTGAAACGTTGGTTCCAGGTTTGACACCGTCGAGTAAAAGAGTTTGCAACCAAACGGACTATATTTCGTGAGCGAACTCCCATCCCAAACTCTTTTGACACATACCATGTCGACAGCATTACTTATAATACCTCCAGCTCCAGACATCACTATCACAAGAAGATGAGTACGCGTGCATTGTGAATATCGTATGACTTGCTGTTTCCATCTTCTCCACCGCTTGTGGCCCAAAACGGCAAAGCCCTGATTGCGGTCCCGTTTCCAAGTGGATTCTCAGAAAACTTGACGCCTTCTCTCGTCATCCCATCAGCTAGTTGTCCACTACCATGTGCAATATCATAGGAGTACGTGGTCGAAGTCAAGCCGAGTGGAACAAAAATATGTTCCTTGACATATTGAGCGAAGGGAATTTTTGACGGGAGAAGCAGAGTAGGCAGGTAAGACAATAGTATGTACATGATATTGTTATACTGAAAGACGTCACGGAATTCGGCTGAAGGCCGCTGATAGTTTAATTTGTGGAGCTGCGGGGGAAGACGAGTCATTGAAGTTTGACAACGAATTGTCGGGGACATTTTGGAAATCAGTACTTACGACGGCTGGAACATCGTCAGACAATTTATAACTGAAATCGTGACGGGGAAGACCTGTCCGATGGCTCATTGCATCAATGATTGAAGTTCGACTAGAAGCGACTGGATCCTCCAAACTCCAGCCTGGTATGAAAGACGCTATTTTCGATGTCCAAGACAGTGGCGGTGAGATCGTCTGGTTGTGGATCAACATCCCCGTCGTAAAAATGGTAAAAAGCTGCAATAAAAATGAGATCTTGAACCTTAGTTTCACCAGTTTCAAGAGCAACTGTACCTTGGAATTAGATCCGATAGCAAACAGCGTATTCTCTGTAACCCGACTGCCATTTCCTGTAGCAGTACCATAACCCTTCGTCTCGACATTCCATGTACCTTGGTCATTCATCGTCACAACAGCAACAGCCGCGCCGCCGGGAGAATTGAACTCCAGGAGGACCTGGTTGATGAAGGCGTCGGTAACATTATTAAGAACAGGGGTTTGAGTTTTTTGAGCAGAAGCTTCTGGAAATATTGTGATAACGCTGAAAAGATAGTAGCAGGATATCACGATGGGGACTCGCAGAAACCTGAGAAACATCTCGGTGACTCACTCGAGAATTGCACTGTCATACACATAAGAGTTAGCGATATTATATGTAACCCCTGCAAGGAATCTCACGCAGCCATAAACCAAATACGAGT
Source organism: Tricholoma sp. MG99 (assembly GCA_003521275.1). Classification (NCBI taxonomy): domain Eukaryota; kingdom Fungi; phylum Basidiomycota; class Agaricomycetes; order Agaricales; family Tricholomataceae; genus Tricholoma; species Tricholoma sp. MG99. Next base: position 20,967 of record QOVE01001736.1, read on the forward strand.
TCTTGCGGCTCCGAGTCTAGACAAGTTTGACATTTGACACTGAGAAATCAAGTGTCGCTGCTGCGTTAGATGGCAGGTGTTGTTGGTACATAACTCCCAATCAGCGTACTAAAAGCTACCAGGTGTGTATGAGGCACCGCGCATGAATTGCGGGAGCATCTGGAGTCTAGGAACTGAGACATTGGCAGTAGAATAATATTAGCTAGTGCTGAGTTGAAGCCGTAAAACACTTACCTGTAAACCGTCGTCACCAGTTGCGCAGCTAGCTGCGAGCTGTGTCTCTGCATAAGCACATGATCACCAAGGGACCGCTTGTCACTTTAAAGTTCATGCAACATAAGCTGCGGACGTGTATCAACTTTGAACTCACTGACGCTCAATCCGATACTAGCAGATGATAAAATGGATGTTGGGGAGCACGCAGTGACAGCTCCCTGGTTTTGGCATGAGCGCCACAGCCAGATTATAAGACGACATTCAGATTGAAGAAAATTACATGCGTTGAAGGCTAACTTGAGCACGAAGTAGCCGCCTTGAGAGGAAATCGGTCACTACTCTACTCAAGGCTTGGTCCGAATATTATGTAATATTATCTTATCTGTGAGATTATCTAAATTTCAAATGCAAAGCACGAGTAAACAAAGCCAGCCACGCAGCCCCCCACACTGCCACATACACAAGTGACTCGTTCAAGACTCGTTAGCTGAAAAACGTTAACAATTTACTCGAATTTCCATATTTAGATTGACACATGCGAATGGCTTGCGCTGCCGTTGTTCTCTTTGGGTTTAGATCGAGATGGCTCATGGTCCGAGTCACTGCTGCCACTGCATGCCAGTGGCATGTTGGCAATTGTCCCTTCAAATTTGAATGACACGTCACAGGTGACTCTTGCTGCCCACTGCTTCAAATCGCTGAATAACAGTCAAGTTGAGGCACTGGCGACTTTGACGTTACTTCCAAACCAAACTTGAACATTGTCACTCAATCGTCACCCATTTAATCTCTCTGTATTTAGCCTCAAATCAAGAATTTCTAGGGAACATGATCCGCAGAGTCTCGTGGCGATTTGCCGACATTTATCCACGAGATATCCTGTCCACAAAAATACCGAATATACATAGGAGTGCTGGGACGGCGCTAAATACCAAGCGCTTTCTTCTCTGGCAACATGAAATCATCTTTGACAATGACTCGGATCACACCCTCGAAAGAGAAAGGGTTCTATCCGATCTTGGAATTGTGATGGTGGAATGCACCTGCAACGCGGCATGGGCACTTATCGTATTTTAGTTATCGGATCCATACGATTTCCGTGTGGCCAGCCTGGCAGACTCAGTAACGTTAACGGCATCGGATATTACATGTTATAGAGTTCACTGTCACCAGGACATCGACTTTCCTGGCTCTCGTGCTCTCCATTATTGCAATTTACATCAGCCCTCGAGGGTCATGTCTGAATTTGAAGGGGAAGGGCGGCCTAGGTATGCACATGGTGTGATTGCTAAATTTAGTGCTGCCTTGCTGACGATTATACGTGGCTCCAGTGATAGTGATACGGTTGGCTAGATTTCATTCTTGTCTGTCTGTGTCGTTGATGACCCCTTGTATCTGATTCCAACCAGGTTTACATTCTGTGCGAGCTTGTTCCTTGCTCATCCAGTCACACATTAAGGCCTAACTGCGATACTAAAGAGTCATAGGTCTCACTGGAAGCGGGAAATCTACGGTGAGACAACGCTTACTGTGATTTACTATAAGCAAATCATTTGATTGAGTCTCGGAGCAGTTCATTAATCTTGCTAGTGGTTCGAATCTTCGCGTCTCCCCGTCATTAGATTCCTGTACTAGAACAGTGCAAGCGGCCCCTGAGCTTGATTTTGAAGGTCGCCAAATTTGCCTCGTCGATACGCCTGGCTTCGATGATACCGAACGAAGCGAAGTCGAAATCTTAAGGCTCATAAGGGACTTCCTTGAAGCTCAGTAAGCGGTGTTCGATGTTTTCAAATTTCGTGTGGTTACCCTAAAGCAACAGGTATAAAGCCAATATCTTACTCCATGGTATTATATACCTTCACCGTATCAGCGATACTCGGATGGGAGGTGTGTCCACTCGGACGGTCCGCATGTTCGGGAAACTTTGCGGCAGTGATTCTCTGAAGAATGTGATGATCGCCACAAACATGTGGTCCAAAGAAGTCACCGCAGCAGAACAATTCCGGGAACGACAACTGGAAGAGGATGAAAGATTTTTCAAGCCTTTTTTGGATAATCATGCCACGATGGTTCGTCACGACAATACACTCGAGTCTGCACACAATATCATGCGACAGATATGCACAAATCGACCATTAGTCCTAGACATTCAGCGTGAAAGCGTTGAACAGAGTAAAACACTTTCTTCCACCAGTGCCGGCATCACTCTTCATTCAGCCCTGTTAGAGCCGATTCAAGGGTTAGAGGCATTTGTTGTCGACATGCAGGAACGACTGAAAACAGCTATAGCTGAGGGAGATCGGGCACAAACACTGCAGCTCTGGATGGCGCTTGGGAAAATTGTTTCCGATCTTGCTCGCCTTTATAACGAGCTAAAGAACTTGCAGGCGCTCACAGGCGAGGAAGTTGACGTCATCTCCAGATGGAAGAATATGGGCTCAAAGGCTCAAATTATTGCCATATTCAGGCGATCCTTCGGAGCAGAGAATAATTTGGAGATCAACGCCTTTTGGGCTGCGCTTGGAGATACGGTCACAATCTTCAAAGAGATTCTTCCCTTCTTCGATGAATGTCCCCTTGCGCGCTCCGTCCGTGATCAGCTCCTTCATGACACTGGTACCATGACACCAGAAGCTGGCGAAAAGTTTGATAAGTGGTTCTCAGATAATCATAAAGAGATACGAGCCATACGAACCGAGGTCGACCGTCTGGTGGCCTCTAAAGCGGGAATCGCGATTGAAAAGGATGATACAGATAAAGAGAAGAAGACAAGAGACGTGAAGAAGGAGAAAATGCTGGTTAGGATGCGCTCAAAGATTGCGAAGAAAGTCAGTATAAAGCGGTCATCAGAGAATCGAGTAAACAGCAGGGCATAAGTCGTAAGATCGGAGTCTTCCACACATCCGCCATTCGACCAACATCTCTGATCCACGCATATAAAATGCTCCAGTGGTGGAAAAATATCACGTTTGTATATATCATAAATCATACACATAACTTACATATACATATGCATATGATTTAGCAGGACTAGTACACTGGAACCGGAAGATTGCTAGCATGAGTAACTCGGGGGATACTGGTCAGCATAAAATACAAACGTCTCCAAATTTTGTTTTTGGGCTTTGGTTTCCGCACACCGAGGTTGTAAATCGCTCTTTCTACAAGATTGTCCATCTCCTTCACCGCCTCGCGATTGCGACGAACCCATCGTTCGAGGTCTGGTTGGTTGACACGTGTGCTCTCAAGTAGTTGCCTTCGGAGACTGAGTGGCAAAGGGTGTTCGTCGAAGATAGCTCGGATTTCCTTGACAATTGTGATGGTATCGCCCAGCGCCAACCAAAAATTGTCAACCTCTCGAGAATCCGTCGCGCCCTGAGATCTTCTGAACAAGATTGCGACCCTCGTGACTAGACTCATTTGTCTCCATTGTCGATCGACATCGATATCGGCCTGAGCAACAGTACTAGTCTTCAGGTTTTTGACCTCGTTCTGGACCCGAGTAAGTTCGCCTTCAGACAGGCGAAGTACATGTGCCAGCTCCGCCCTTGTACTCCCATCTCCCTGCCGCACAGCTTCATCTATTCCTTCCCTCAGATTTTTCGTCTCTTTGCTCAACCCTTGAACCAACTCCTCCAGTGCTTCATAAAGCGCCTTCCCAGCGCTCGTGTCCTGAAGCGATTTCTTTTGATCGACCATCTCCAGCTGGATATCAAGCGGGAATGGTTCTCTGGAGCAGATATCACGAATAATCTTGTGCGTAGACTCAGCCGTGTTGTCATGACGATACATGGTAGCATGGTCATCCAAGTACGGCTTGAAAAACCTTTCATCATCCTGCAGTTGTCGTTCTCGGTTCTGCTCTTCCACGGACACGTCATTGCTCCACTTGTTGGTGACTATTGCTACATTCTTAAGAGAACGACTGCCACAGATCTTCCTGAAGACATTGAGCGTCCGGATAGATACACCGCCCATCCTGATATCAGAGATACGGTGAAGGTAGATGATACCATGGAGTACGATGCCGCTCCGATATCTGTCGTTCGGGATATCACTCTAGTATGTTTTATGCGAAATTGGAGACATACTTACTGATCCACGAGAAAGTTCGCAATAAGCTGCAAGATGTGGACTTCGCTTCGGTCAGTATCATCGAACCCAGGAGTGTCAATGAGCTTTATTTTACGACCGTCAAGCCGGAATTCAGGTCCCTCTTGTACATTTTGAGTACAAGAACCTAGGAGTTCCGATGTGGGGAGATTCGAACCACTAGCAAGATTTATGAACTGGTTACTACAAATCAGTTTTTCAGCCTGTTCAAACACGAACTGCTCCCATACCGTTGATTTGCCGCTCCCCGTAGCGCCCATAATGCTGTTGATTTTGGCTAATCATCCTGAAAGGTACCACGAGGCCTAGCGAAATAACGTACGCGATAGAAATCTGAGCCCCGAACAAAGAACGTTAAGAACTGACGCAGTGGGGGCGGGGAAAACGTCGTACCGGTGTCTCCGACATAGGTACAGAGATGGGGGAGCCTGTAGGGCTGTGAGCGACGGTTGTGGAGATGGTTTTGCAGCAGTCTTGGAGAAATTCGTGGACTCAGATTTGATGGCGGAACGTATATATCGCGTCCATATGCTGTGCGAATTTCGTGCGATCCAGGTGAATTCGTCCGCCTTCTTCGCCCATATCACGTAGAAAGGGCCATCAAAGTTGAGCTCTGAGTCGTGGCCACAACGTGCACACGGGATCGAGAAATCTTGCCGATAGTACATAGTTTCGCATGAATGTAATGAAGGCATTAGTATAGTGCAGGAAAGACGCCCATAATACGAGGCTATGTACCGATCAGATCAGCCTGAGATCAACTTCAAGTGTTTCCACGACTCGCTGTAGTAGGCAGGTAGATTGGCCAACACTGCCAGCACCCATGCCACAATAGTCATTTGCAAGTCCAGAAACTCTAGTTCACAACTTGAAACTCTTTGTGTTATGTTGCTTGAATGAGAAAGATGTCGCAGGCTCCTATAGCTATCATATACTTAAATGAGGCCGCTGAAGGGAAAGTCGTTACATGTTCGTTTCGGGGCATGTGGTGCCACTATGAGTGATATGAGCCGAGGAGGTACACATCCGAAGCCCGAACTTCCGACCTTAGAACTCCCATTGTCAGTGAATCTTCGTGGTGACTCAGACTCGGACACGCTTGAAATTCCCTGAAACCTTAGTTTACTTATAACTGCCACCACGAGTGACGCCAGAGAGTCGATCTAGCAACAAAATACCCAGCCAGTTTGTCGCTCACTGACCAGTCTGCTTTCAACCTTCGAATCGAGATTGTTGAGCAACCCGTGATTGCAGCATGTTTTGGGGCAACTCCTGTCATGCCATCTGTGGCAATTCTTTCCTCACAAACCCGCAAGCGCTCGAACGTCTTACCGTGACTTCTGACTTATCTTGACCTTCGAATTATGATGGAATGCCTCCGCAACGTGGCTTGGGCGCCTATCGTACTTCCTCCGAATTTGCAGGCTGGGTGTCACCGCATGCCAGTGCATATGTGCGCAGGGAGCAGCCTTGGAACGTACTATATAGCCTTCATTCATCTTCCAGACGCGTATCGAAATAGTGCTGTCCTATTTGCCAATCGACTTCCTCATATCAATTCCTCGTGCTAGTCGTTGTGTTTCGCTGCATTTGCAAATTGTAACAGCCTTTGTCACGGTCCATGTCTGAAGAAGGGGAAAGCCCACCTGCTTATGCGCCACGGTAGGTATCTAATTTGATTAGTGTGCAAACTCGCTAACTAGTAGCCACTATTCACGTCCAGTGGTAGTACCGCTACGGTTCGAAGATCTCGCTGTCGCACTTATATGACTGTCACTGATGTTGTCTCTCCTCTTGCTACGATCAGATATACATCCTGTAGGTCCTCTCGCTAACATTTCGTGGTCCAAGCTCATTTCCGATCCTATAGTCTTGTAGGTCTTACGGGAAGCGGGAAATCCACTGTAAGACTCCATTTTCAAAACAAAACAAAATTTCGTTAATTTGTCCGAGTAGTTTATAAATCTTGCTAGTGGTTCGGACCTCCGAGCCTCCAACGACTTGAGTTGCTGTACTCGAATAGTGGAAGCTGCACCCGAGTTCGATTTCGAAGGTCGTCGAATTTGTTTTATTGACACTCCCGGTTTTGATGATACCGACCGAAGCGAAGTCGAAATCTTGAAGGATATTACGAACTTTCTGGAAACTCAGTAAGCCGTGGTTCGTTGCCTAGATCTCCACAATTGAACTTTGAAC
>QOVE01001738.1:0-12002 GCA_003521275.1 Tricholoma sp. MG99
GACTTGAAGCCAGGATGGGACTGGCCCATCCATTAACCAAACAATTATCCAATGTTCTCACACTCATGTGGTCTATCTAGCATGATGTGGGCCCAGCCATCATACATGGGATATTATATCACTATGGGCCGGTGTTGGCTGGCTCAAGGTAGATGTCACTAAATCCCCATGGGCTACTCCATACTATATGGGTGAGAGTTACTATAGTATGTGGTTTGACACAATGATGCAGTTGTCCAAAGACCACAAGATCCTAAGTTCCTTAGTTCCTAAGACGAGAGCGCAGACGCAACACAAGTTGATAACTTTAACTGAAGTTTATTCGCTAACTTTGGGGGGGAAAAAGTCACCAAGATTCTCATTGAGCTTCTAGCTACTTGTTTTTGTACATAAGAGAAATATGAAATAGAGAAATTTTCGTTGCCTTTTTACAGTAGTTTTGAAATAATGTGCCAGTCCAAGTTCTAAAGATAAAGTAAAAAAAATTGTTCTCAGATTAAAACAAACTGAATGTCCAATGAATTGAATACAGAATCTAATTTTCCTCCCGTAATTGTCCGAGTGACTCGGGAACACCATTGAATAGAATTGCATGACTCTTTGCCCGAGGCGCGCAATCTCTCTGCAGGCCTCAATGTGTTGTGCTATTTTTAGCATTTCTGCAGATTTGATCGAGAATGGGGCATGTGGCTGTGTCCCACTCTATTATGTGATGGATGCACCAGCTGCATGCATCAAACATGTTGCCAGATCACACCCTACATGCACGCTATCTCCCCTTGCCTACTTAACGTTCATGTTCCTCCCAAACATTTCCTAACTGCTTGCTTAGGTATGTCCTAACACTTAGATGAAACTCCTAATGTCAACTTCATTCCATCCACAGATGGATGGTGCTACAGAACGGGCCAATAGGTCCATAGGACAGATGTTCAGGGCATTAATTCAACCAGACCAAAAGGACTGGGTACAGAAATGCCCACTAATCAAATTTGCGATCAATTCCAGCATAGGTAATGCTACAGGCCTAGCACCGTTCAAGATAAATTGTGGGTACATGCCTGACACTAGTGCATGATGTGTTAATTGAGTTGCATGTATTCCAACAGTGCTACACCAATAAGAGATGGTGTCCAGAACCAAGGATAAAGGTAGATGACTTTGTCTATCTATCAACAAAAAATATAACTATGCCAAAAGGCAGAGCAGGTAAGTTGGTCCCAAGTTTGTAGGACCATACAGAGTATCAAAAGTGATACCCAAAACATCTAACTATGAGTTGGATTTACCAACCAAACTCGCCAAGAGGCGAATACATGACAGGTTCCATGTGGGACTATTGCATCCACACTACCCAAATGATGACACCCTCTTCCCGAACAGGAGGAAGGCAGAACCTTATGATTTTGGCACTCCAGAGGATGCCAAATGGTACGTTGACGAAATAGTGGGCCACCAATGGAAGGGCTGTTCCATTACATTCCTAGTAAAATGGAACATTGGAGACTCCACATGGGAACCCCTTGCACACTGCAACAAACTTGTTGCATTAGATACTTACTTGACGCTTATGGATGTCAAGCGATGGCAGTATCTGCCAAAGAGAGTGACGACGACGTCACAAAGTGGCATGTGAGGCAAAACACATACCAATTAGGCATGATTGACAGAATTACGGCAATGACTGAAGTGAGTTATGTCGCAGCGGAAGTTGAAATAAGTTTTCAATGCTTGAATCCAACCACCACCACAACAAAACAACAGCACAACACTGTAGACACACCATGGATGAACAACCCCCGGATTTGGGGGATGGGGATGGTTGAAAAGACTGTCCAAAGGATAAAGGGAAGAAGAAGGACGAAGCAATGGGTTCGTCAGGGAAGGGGGAGTGTACAAAGCGCTCCAGAAGAGACGAACGACCAGAGGTAGGTTATGCCTGGCACTGGAGCAATAAGCTCAGGTGTCTGCACCACCCAAAGGGGTGTGTGCCGTGTTGGGAGTACAGTTGCCACCTGTTGGAGGCAGACTTGGACCAAGACGATGATTATGTCACTGCAGAAGAGGATTGATGTGATGATGTCAAATTTTATAAAACAAAAATGACGAAATATATTAATGAGTTGGAGGATGTGGAGAGGCGCATCCAGGAGCTAAAAGAAAGGGTGTGTCAACTGGAAGATCAGTTGGCAGGGCGTCGTGATTACAACGACCACCATGGTGGTAAGAGAGCTCACCACCTGTCACCCTCAGTTATTTTTCAGGAACAGATTCGCCCCTTACTCAGCTGACAGAGGAGAGGGTGGAACCGGCAACACAGGGTCCTGTCAACAAAGACTGGGAATCCCAATGCTCCTGCTGGGGTGAATATGCCCCGGTTAGCCGACTTGCCTGAGGACTGGGTGAGATGGTTATGGAGATATCCACAAGAGGTGGATAACCGCCCTGGTATCAGGAGGAACCGGGATGGCATTGAGTTGTCCCAGGTCAGAGGATTCCTGATTGCAGTGGCAAGGGCACCAAGAGGTGCCAGCATTCAACATGTGAGGAACACCTTCCTCCTGAGGGCAGCCCACTCAGGGAAGGTATTGTCGTTTGGTGGACGAGTTTCATTGCTGTACCCAGGCAAAACCACAACATTTTCCATGAGTTTATGGGTATCCAGGTACCGGTCAGGTGGATAATCATAGGGGTATTCACTCAAACCCTATGGCACCACTTTTTTGTCTTTGATTCTGGGTGACAACCATGACCACCAACGACCTAAAGAGAACCCAATGCAAGCAAGTTCTTTGTGATTCATTTCTCGGCGACTACAACAACAGTGGCAACCCCCTCCCTTGCTGTCCGCTCCAAGTGAATATGATGACGACAATGACCCCCTCCTGCTCCAAACACCACCAGGCCTGCTTGTGATTCCACTCTAGGCAACTACAACCACAATGACAACCCCCTCTCTCATTTCAAGAGCGGGACAGAGGGGGTTTGTCTATGTTTCTATGGCACTACCCCTCCCTGCCTCAAGAGCAAGAAGGAGGAAGGAGGGGTTCTTGCTGGTGGGGGTGGTTCTTTGTTTGTTTTTTATTACTTACTCACAACTGCCAGATCACTGCCACCACCGCCTCTCACTTGCAAACATGAGGTGGGGGGTTAGTTTTTACTCTATTCACTTGCCTGCCACCACCGCCTCTCACTCATCAATGCTTGGTGGGGTTAGTTTTTATTCTATTTACTTCCCTGCCACCACCACCTCTCACTTGCAAACGTGAGGTGAGGGGTGAGTTTTTACTCCTTTCACTTGTGATGGCTGCTACGTCACCACTACCACCCTCTCTTGCTTATGAATGTGAGATGTGTGTGGATTTTCATTCTTTTCACTTGCAACAGCTGCCCCATCACCACCACTAACCCCTCACTCACAAATGTGACCTGGGGGTGGTGGCTTGTATATGTACTTGTAAAGATCATCAGTAGTTGAACTATAACTAATTGTGTGACTCTCAGAGGTCTTTACCCTCTCCCACCAATTCCTTGTGGATTCCCCAGGATTCCAGGGAATGAACAAGGAATGGACGACAACATCTGCTCAGCCATATGTAAGTTTTTATTTTTCTTTCTTTATTGTACAACTGATCGAGATACTGCCAGGCCCCAATGCCAGATGATGACGCCCATGGCACCAGACCCCTCTGCTACGAGCAACTGCTTGTAGGGAGGGCAGCTGGTGTGTCAGATGATGACAAGAGGAAAGGACTGGAGGGGGGACAACATGGCACAGGGATGACAGGGACAATGTACATGGGAAGGGAAGCCACGAAGACAGGGACAGGATGGTACCCACCTCATGCTTATGAGCACCTGCTTGTAGGGTGGGTCATGGGTGCTAGTGGCTACGTCACCAGCCTAGGACAAGATGAAGGGACACAGGCATGACAACAACCAGGGAGATACGACAAGTGGATGACAGGGACACAGGACAGCGCCACCTTGACAAGGGGATGAGGGGGATCAATAATGACGATGATCCAAATGATGCCTAGCGTCGCTTGGGCCATAGGGTAAATTTTTTCTTTGTTTTGCTTTTCACTAACTCTCTCCCTGTCCTCCTGCCCCCTCTTTCTCTCCTGTCCCCACCCTCTCTCCTTCCCTCCCTCTCCCTCCTCTATCCTCTCCTTTCCTCTCCTTCTCTCCCTGTCAGCATAGTTAGCATAAGTAGTATATGTGTATTTTTTCATGTATTCCACCCTGTGCTTGACCTGACTAAGATAGAATCTTGTCTTGTCCAGGAGAGCCATGGCTTTCATCATAGTCTTCTTTTTTCTGGAAAATTTCCTAGCATTGCCTGACAAAATGGAGAAACAGCATGTACTGGAAAAGCGCAGATGTGGAGTGGGTGGAACACTTGGATAGTGGACAGTTATAATATGATGGATTCAGGATGATAATTTAATGTTAAATAGGGTTATCTTCAGCCCCCCATTGGCATAATGCAAAACAAATGCCAGCCAGTTGTCCTTTCAAGCCTCAGTTTCAAAGTACTTGTGACACATAAGTTAGAGACATGTACCCCCTGATACACTACAATACATACCACACCTCAGAAACAACATAATAAAAGAGAATCACCTGTCAGATTTTAAATGACACTCAAGAGTTATACTATACGAAGTCATCAAGTCCAATCATGTGAACAGGGTTTTAAGGTTCTTCGGAGTTTCAAATATATTCCTCACCCTCTTTGCTATCAACCATGACAATGACCTTTGGAAGCTCCTCTCCTCCATATCAAATTCAACAATAAATATACTAATATACTTTAATTTAATCTTTTTTAATTATTATTGTCATTATTAAACTTATCAATAAGATTAAATATTTACTTATATTGTTAGTCAAGTGTTTGAATAATTTGTGAATTGTTCATCATCTAATTCATACTAAATACTGCATACTTTCTATGTATCCATTAATAATCAGACAATAAAGTTCTCATACTCTAGGGGTAAATTAAGACTACTTATATAGATAGGCCACAACTGTGGTTCAGATGGAGACAATGTTGATGGGGGCTGTGGTGGACCTTGTGGCATTGAGAGGTTAGTGATTTTTTCATGATTTGATAGAATAATTCTAAGCTTGTGCTTTATCAGGACTGAGAATCCCAAAAATATTGAACAACCCATCTGGTATGTGTGTTTCATCCTTCAATTTCCATACTTTATCATTTCCCGATACCCATACCAGGACTTCAGGATTGACATGAGGAATGTCATCAACATGGTGTTTGTGATGGATTAGTACTGGAAAGGTTGGTGGACAAGGGGGCCCAAAAGTTGGGCTTTGTTCCACCTTTCTCAGATGAGCAAATATAAAGTATATATCCTGCTCACTGCTCTGGGAAGTTAAGACTTGGTTATTATACCTAGACATGCTCATGGATGCATATTCTGTTGTGCTTTTATATGAGAAGTTCAAGATATGTCTTGATGTGATGGCCCCAAGCATGAGGCAAAAGTCACATAAGTCCACATACACCTGCAACTACCATCATAGAAGCGTAGTGAAAGTCTGTAGCGAGGACACCTGGACAGTGGAGTGCAAGACATATGATAGAGTGGTGGCCCCAAGAGTGAGTATTCAGAGGAATGCTCAGAAATTAGCGAGTCTCACAGAGAAGGCGCAAGATACAGCCAACAAGATTCACAAAATCCAGCAGGAGTTGGGGATCTCCAACGATCCAAGGCTTGTAGGGTTTCTGAGCAGCTTGGAGGAATGGAACATGAGCCAATAGCTGTGGTGATGTGCTTGTTTACATTCCTCCCATGTCTCATTGCCAGGTTCTACTTCTTAGTGTTTTAGTTTGTCATTATGTTTTTTTTTTCTGAAAATATACTCATGCAACTTTTGTATGTACATTGGCCCATGCCAGCTTGAGTTCGGCCTCACAAAAACAGAGTCATTGCAAAATAGCTGGGACAACCAAATATATTTATTTTCTCACAAGCCTCACAGACTTGTGCCTTTTAAGACCCTAGAAGTGTATGGAGTGCGATACCTGACTTGTGTGACTGGTCATGTGATTTGTCGACATCTGGAATGGGATTCTATTTGTGATGCAAATTTTGAACACTTATTATCTCACCAGGTGGTTGTTCGGCCTATTAATTGGTTGATTACATGAGGTTTTGCATCAACATGTCCAACCCTATTAAAGACATCAATAAGATCGCCACTTGTCTTGGCAGATTGGCTACAAATGGTATGACCATTCCGGAACTTATCCGGGCCATGATTTTACTTGCTGTAATGTGTGCAAGTATGATCATTTATTAGCCTCCATTTTACAAGGAGAAACCATAACTACTCTCACGTTCAATGAGGTCTGAGATGCTATCATCTCAGATCAACAACAGAGAACAGCTATGTCTATGTGTCAGCCTCATCAGGCTAACAAACTATCTGCAGTAAAGTGTAAGGGCACCAACCCAAAATGGCAGCCTCAAGCTTCTGGTTCTGGAAATAATGCAGATAAGACTCCTAATGGCCATAACAAAGGCAAAGGAAAAACTACACATGGTAAATGAGCTGGTAAACAGGCTCCTAAACGCAACCATGGCCATATGGCATCCATTGCCAATTCCAATTTATTAACCATCACTAGTGACTACTGTCACAGGCAGCAGAAAGATCATTAGACCGATGCTCAAGCAGTGTCTGTCTACACCTATTCCAGTTCCAATTCCTTTACATATACTTGTGCTGACTCCATCGACACGCGATCCCTGAAAGCAGCAACCTGCGCAACACTTTATCAGTGTTTCCCCTGCCGATTTGGATTCATTGGTATATCCCAAGTACCAACGTGCTCACAATGCTCTCGAAAGTTTGGATCTCACCAAAACGGCTCGAAATCTCAAACCCCTCGAAGCAGCTTTCACTAAGAGGGAAAGTAAGAAAAGGAAAATAGAACATATCTCTGATAACAAGGATATCATATCTCTTGGATCTTCTCCCAGCGTCAAGGACGTCGATATGGAAATCACGCATCCTTAGATTCCGGGAGCATTTAGGTATAAAATTCAATCTCAAGCCACACTGTGCTAAACAGATCGGATCTCAATTTATCACAAATCTGACCAAATAAAAGCTGCGGTACTACTTGAGGGAGGGTGTTAGGAATATTTGCTTATACCTGAATATTCCTCCATTATGAGTCTAACTCTGTAGACATACCTGACATATTATGCAATATGGTCCATGCACATATGTAGAATACAGTATATAAACCCTGTATCTTCTCCTCTAATATGCAGCATTCTCTCTACCTCAAACCACCACGTAGTATAGTTTAAGTCTAAGCACACACACTCAGGTAAGACAAGTTCTGTAGTGCACTTCCCACGCATGTAGGATAGCTGATCAACAGCACATGGTGGAATACACGAAAAACACACATATACTACTTATGCTGACAATGCTACCTGGAGCATCATTCTACTTTCCTAGAGCACATTGCATAGCCCCATGGATAACATTCTAAGCACATACATGCCTGTGATACTCCAAATGTACCCACAACACTGCCCAAGGTACATTTGGAGCATTGCAGACATGCATGTGCTTAGAATGTTATCCATGTGAATCTGAACAAGATGGCGGCTATGAACCATGACAGTTGGATTTGTCAAAATATAGTCATGGATGAAGATTGGAAGAAGTATTTTCCAAAGTACTTTCTGAAGTTGGCATTCAGGCATGGTAAGAAGTTTGTGCTATGGAAGTGAGTGAGTTACATTTCTTTAATTTCCCTGGATATCTCAGAAGAAAATGTATATTACTTAGCTCAGAGTATTGTATGCCTTGTCCAGAAACTTAAACTTATTAATAAGTTTAAATATTTACTTATATTATTAGTTTGGTGTTTGAATAATCAATGAAAATTGTTCATCATCTACTTCATACTAAATACTGCATACTTCTTATGTATCCATTAATAACCAGACAATAAAGTTCCCATAGAGTCTTTTCGACTGAGGAAAAAAACAGGTGACATTCTTCATCATTGAGTTTTGGTAAATAAAACAGGCCAGGAATACTTTTTTTTAGTTGCCTCCTCCAAAATGTCAACCGTTTTGAGTATGCAGAAGGGCACCTCTTTCTGTCTTAGCTACCAACAATGGTCTTGGAAAGAGCAACTTGACAATACCTAACTGGATTAAGGAGAAATACATGATGGATGAGTGGAGAACGGTGATCACCCTTCCTGGAATGGTCATAGAAGTTCATGCTGACTTTTTCCTGGCCAGGCAGGTGATGCAGCACATTGAAGGGAAGAAGCTAAGACTACTGTGGCCTCAAACAGAGGACAACATGGATATGAACCAACTTCAGTACATCAAAAATCATGATGGTGTTATCCTGACGACTATTGCAATAAAAGGAACTCAGGATCCACTTCTATACGTCGCTCAAGAGAAATCCACATTTGCTGTATCTTCTTACTGCAGACATGCCGTATTGACCTTCACGGTTTCCTGTCACTCAGGAGTCAGGATATGCATGAAGTCTTGGATATGCATGAAGTCTTGGATAACAACTATCAATTTGATGAAGACATGGATGTTCAGGCATCTCAGAGATCCTGTCTCATGTGAAATATGGGTGCTCTGGGATGGTATTTACATCATCATAAAAGTCAGTCTCCAGATCATCAATACTTTATGAGAATATGACTCCATCCTACATGATTTATCTTGTGTAAAGTATGGATCATTAAAAACTTACGATAATAGAGCTCCATACTCAGTTTATTGTCTCTTATTACCTTGAGCACTTGATACCCGCTGACTTCTTCCCAAAGCACATGTGCATGATGGACACTAGACAGAACTCAGTTCTCTGCTCTTGAAGTTCTGATGATTCTTGAATCTTCTCATAGGAGATCTGTTTATTGAACAATGAATTGGTAGACCCAGGATCCTCTCCCTTCCCCTATAATACCGGTATGGAGAACAGGCAGTGGCTTGTGTAGGGATTCTGATTTTTTTCTTAGAAACAGTGAGTGTTTCCATTGCCATTGAATGATAAGGTAAGACATTCAGCCTTTGCTCTTGATTAGGATTAGATTTACTGTAGTAATGAGAGTTTTGAAGTGTTAGTATGATAAATGATCAGTGTGTCAGGTCCTTTTGGAGCCTTTTAATAGCATTTTATAGCATTTCATAGTTTTTTATTTTATTTTCCTCTTCCGTAGCTATTCATTGATTTGATTTCCAAAATAAATAGGCACCAGGATATCTTTTATAGTCCCCTAACCTAGACCCCCCATTTCAAAATCCTATGTAATAAGTATGTAAATAGAAACCTAGGACAACAAATATTTATGAAACATTCACTGTGGGAAACAAAATCATTTACAAACATTCATGAACATTGTACTATTATATTCTTGTTCTATCATCATCAGATGTTCCAAAAACTACTGAAAAGAATCTTATCTCTGTTCCATCTTTAAGATTGCATATAATGCTGCATTGAAATGTTTTTTGTAGTGATGATTGAAGTAAAGGGTTTTAATGGCCCATGGTTTAATGTCTCACATGATAAAAGATAAGCAGACACTACTTGAGAATTAGTGTACATACCATAGTATTTAGATGAATCAACTGTTTAATCACATGGATAGTATGAAAATAAAAGGTTAGTGTTCAGAGTAAACAGGGGATTCAATGACGATTCACAATCTTGAATCAGCATGTCAATCACGGTTTTAATCAAATATTTAATCTTCATTATTGACAGCTACTAACTCTACAACGTAGTAAAGGCTCACAATATTAATTAAAATGATTTACTGCATTGTTTTTCACAATTTGTTTGATACATTCTCCATAATATTTTGTACATTTACTCCAGACCAAACAGCAGAATGACGGAAAGTCAGATCTGCACAAAGCCAGGAAGATGGTAGGTCCGTTGAGAGCAGTTTTGGAGGCAAATGGGCAGGTTTTTGATCAGCCAGCAACTTTGAAGTTGAGAGAAACTATGACTTGACCGACTCGGAGGTGTTTCAAGTTGTTGAAAGCACAGCCGTGACAAGCATGCTGGTGGCCATTTCTCAGGTGGATATAAGCAGCCTTGGGTTAGGATTAACCACGGGCAAATATTACACAGCCACTTGGGGTTGGCAACCATCACATCACCTCTGAGGCACAGCAAATTCTGCCCCTTCCCAATTCCCCACAGCAAAAAGCCAAGTAACTGTGTTCTTACCATCATTCCAATCAATGTGGATCTTTTCGCTAGTTCCTTCTTTGACTGCTATCACAAAAAATGCCCCCCCATAATCCAAGGCTGGACGATCAGTAAGTTCATTGCCTAGCCAAGCAAGAACTCGCTTATGGGCGATATGAACCATATTTAGCATTTTCTTTTGACTTGAAAACATGTCAAGTCAACTTGCCATTCTTGGTGTATCCATTGATTAGGCAGGTACTCCTTCGTAATTTTGATGATCCTTGGAACAACATAATCCTTCACCAGGCCCAGCATTTTATCAATTGCAAGGATCGCCTGGGGTGTTTGTTCATGACTTTCCCGAGTTATGTATGGTTGTGAGGCAGTCACTTCCCAAACACCCCAGTGGTATGAAGGTGTTGCAGAGCGGGCTCCTTCAGCTTTGATAAGATGCCATGGTGATATTACTTGCACCTGGTTCCAAGCAAGAAGAATGTTGTCCCACTTCCTCAGTGAGATAAGTGAATCCAAGCATAGTAAAAGATATGGTGGATGCTTGGGGTTCAATGATAGTTTATGCTCTGGTGTTGGTACTGTTAGAATTCCATTGGGAATTGATGGGAGGACTGGATAGTCTTCTGGATGTTGGGCATCTGGGTATTCTTCAGAAATAATGTGTCAAACTAACTCTTGATCTCTTCTTGTACCAATGAAATCATCAGGATAGTGAGAAGCATGGTGAATTTCTAACACAGTGGTTAGTTATATAACCTTGTCTTATTGAAAATTTCATACCTGTGAGGTCATTAATCACTTTTTGGGCCCGTGCTGGCTCCACTGTCGACATATTGTTGGTGCCTTGCATTTCGTGACTTTGCACTATGCATGCCCTGCCGTGTGAACTTCTTTTTGACAATAGTATCAACAGGTACACCGTTTTTCAAAGCCCCATCCCCTTGCTCTTCCTGTTCAACATCCTCAATCGGCTGTTTTTTGTTTGGTTTTTCAGTGGGCATTGCTGGCATTGTGATGATTGCAGTATCTTTTGCAGGGTTTACACAGGAACATCAAATGTAAAGCAAATGGAATCTGGTGCACTTCTAATGCGTCACAGAGGCCATACACACGCTATAGTAATGAGTTTGTAGATGTCTAGGACAAGGATGAAGTTGGGTGTTCAAAAATGAATGCATACATGTCTGTTTACCCCCACGTGATCTTACACGTCGTTCTTAGAGGGATCAGGGTCTTAGTCACCTGACTGCTGAGGTGGCAAGTTGAACGACCAACAGATATAATAATAGTGGCATGTACATTCATACTATGGTACACTCCAAATATTGTTTACCTTCTAATGATCCATGTGATGTTACAGAAATTGGGACACAACTATCCCTCGTGAGATGTGTCATACAACCCATCTAACAATACTGAGTCTGCTCAATACAAATACTGACCTTCTTTCCCAAAAAGCTGGGGAAATACTAAGTGGTGAAGTAACCGCTATTACTGCCTATATTTCCGCCACAGGCTTCCATGGCATATTAGAGTTGCAAGTGAAGGAGATTGGTACAAGCAACTCACAGGCAGGTTAGGATGAACAGCCAATCTCCACTGTTCCATAGAGAAACCAAGGGTGGGCCTATTTGCACCCTTTGCTTCATCGTCCGAAAAAATATGCCGAGGAGTTGGGAATTAGATGGTGGAATGTGAGATCAAGGTGTCCCATGACTTCATCAGAGACAACTTCATTATTCATTCCAGGG
>QOVE01001739.1:0-12032 GCA_003521275.1 Tricholoma sp. MG99
CTTATTATTTTGAAGAGCATTCAATAACCAAATGGCCAAAACACATATGGTTTTATTTGACAGAACCTGTCAATGCAATACAGTTCATGGCAATTACCGAGGACCCTGAGATTTCAGATTACTGGTGTGCCTGTAATCAAGGGAAATTTACCAGATCAGGAATTGCCTAACCCATTAGGTAATTATATGAGGTACCTGCAGCAATTTGGATCAGTATTGAAGAAGAAACCAATGAATGGAATATCAAAGCCCCTGTACCCCTCACCCCAGATGATTTGGGAGTGGTCCTGCATCGAACTAATCCAGATATTCTGATTAGTCAGCCCCTAGGAACTATCTAGGATATCATAATCCATTCAATGCTTCTTCCTTCCATCCAACATGCATCACTTACTCAAACATACTGTCGAAGGTCAGGAAGTGGGCCACCTAAGCATAAAAGGGAGCTGGGCAAGGATTCATTATAGTTTTAGACTACTTGACTATGTCAAACTGCAGACAAGTGACTTGACTTGCTGTGCAGATATTCAGAAAGTGACAAATGTAAGTTGATCTGGCTGTGTTGGTCGATTTCCCACATGGTATACATTTTTGGAAACACCTAGGAAATGGGCCACTAGTGAATTTTCCAAACTATAAGACCTTCAATAATTGTCATTTAATTACTATACATTGTTACATCCTACCCGAAGCTGAAAAAATATTTTCAGAATTTTCCTTGGCTTCTGTCATGTTCAACAGCCCTTGAAATGTGTGGCCTACCTGGATTAGCCAAACTGGCATTTCAGGGTCAATTTTGATAATCAGGCATATTTTTAGAAACATCCACAGCATCCCTTCACATGAGCTCTTCAATGAACATGCATCCACCCTGAAGGTATCCCTATAGCATAGTACCTTGGAAAAATATGCATTATTACAGTAGAAAAATGCAAAGTGGCCCATTAGGGAGGGTGGCCCACTTCCTGACCTTTGACAGTATAGTCAAACATTTATGATCATCCTCTTGACAACTCATATCTCATGTCCGAGGAAGTCATAATAATATTGTCACCCCATTTGATAATCAGTGCACCACATTCCACATTCATATCACACATCTATTAATATACAGAACCCAGACTGTCCACATTCCCACAATTAATCATCACTTTGGCATACAAAATTCAAGCGGATTCAAAGTATCCACACATCAATTATCTAATTTATGAAAGCACATTAACAATAGAGAAAGGTCTTCATATATTCATTTCTGGACATGGGTATGGACACATCACCACTGTGGAGGGACTTGAAGTGCGCAACTGATTGATTGTTACAATTGCATTTCCAGTGAGAGAACTGGAAACATGCTACCATGAGTTTTGGGCTCCGTCCAATTATATGCAAGCATTGGAAGAACCTCAGGAACAGGTCTTAGACTTTATACCTTAAATGCCCCCACACTATACAAAGGATCCATCCTACCTCACCACATCTCATCATCTTACCTATTCTAGTATCAAACCCCACATATAATATGGCATTCACATCATCAATTTCCCAGTAAACAAACTCTAATACAACAGATACCGAGCTGTCTTCTGTCAAATTGAGAACAAATCAGTGTGAGCCTGATCTAGCACAATCGATCTTACCATTATCTTCCAGAACAAATAGAATGTCCTCCATATTTACTCATTCTCCTGTCTCATCGTCATCTCCAGAATTAGAGGACTGGACAGCAAATGGAGATGGGTGAATTATAATGCAAGATAAAGTCTATCAAACTTAAGCCAAAGTCCATCTAATTTTGCAGAAAAAATTCTCATCACATTGATTTGCCATCTCGTTCAAAGCCAGTAACTCCCTGTACTCATCCAGATTAATCTCCTCCATCTGTCCTGAGTTCCATGCTACAAGATTGGTGATATTGTTTTGCCATGAGAACTTCATTAACTGATGCTCTTCAAATCTCGTAGGACTGAGGAAAGCACATCGATCATCAGCAACTTGCTTGTTAGAAGAAAATAGGTGTTCACATGGGACTGAGGAAGCTGGACATGGGAGAATATCAAGAGCGATAAGAGCAAGCATCAGGTAAAGTTGACTATAATTCTGCATTACATCTGCCAGCATATCTTTCTCATCATCTCCCTTCACCACAAGAGTTTGGCAATACCAGTCATAGTTGGATATGATCAAATCATTGGTGTCATCTGGTGTACGGGATGTAGAGGGTGTCAGATGGGTTGGCTGCTCCCTTGGTTAGCAGCTCCAGTATGCTTCCATCTATGTAAATGAATCAGAACTTGTAGTCCCAAGATAAATATAATATGTACCGCCTTCTCCAATATCTTCTGTCCCTTGTCCTGCCAGTTTTTCACCCTATGATTCCCAGCTGCACATTCAGCTGCCTGCTCTTCAGTGCCACCCCATGCTAGCTTGATGTATGCAAGCTTGTAGTATGGGTGAAGGGCTGAATATATATTAGAGAAACCCAATCTATGTCGAATGAAAACCTACCAAGTGCGAGGATATAAGTTGGTTTCTTGTCGAAGTGTGAATAGTACTTTTTGAGCTTCTTGAGTCCATCCATGATTGCATCTTGATAAAGGGAAAGTCTGGGAGAGTCGCACTTTGCTTCCCATGCCATCTGCAGCTCCTCAATGGCAGGTAGAGCGCGCCACAGTGTAGGGAACCGTTCTGATGAAAAATGATGCTGTGCCTTGTTAGAGTCCTGGTAGCAATGCTCCATCACAGTAATGCCCGACACTATAATGTAAACTAACATACCTTCAGAATATCCCTCGCATCCTTCACTTGTTGCTAGTCATCCTCCACTAATTGGAATAAATCCCACCAGATCTTCTTGACAATCTTACCCTGAGAACAGACAGTGGTGATCGGACCATAAAGCTCGTCTGCAGATTTAAGAAATAGATTGATAGACTAAAATCATGTTTGTTAATGGCTATGGTCCTAGAAACGTGGTGAAAATGACATACTTGGTGTAAGTGATGTGACCAGTCAAGCATAGAGTAAGTGGATCCCCAACAGATGTTGCTGTGAAGTGGGATTTTGAGGGGAGTGGTAATCTTGCATTGAATTTGTAGTTTCTCAAAGTATTTGATTTGCTGACTAGAAGCCTGAATCCAAGTGAAGTCAAATTTTAAATGCCAGGTCGCCGAGATGTACCCAACATACCTTTATAGCAATGGTACGCACAGCTGCGATAACATCCAGATTTCTGCCCAGCATGCAGTTGTCAGCCAAGTTCAGGTCATATTCCCAAATTGCAGTAGTGGTCTCTATGGTGGCAATTTTCATGATATGGCCCATGATAGCGACATTTGACAGATTGACAACATGGCTAAGGCATCTAGAAGGGGCTGATGAACAGATTACTTGTCAATAATCGATGAAACTCATGGAAGCTGATTCTCTTCTGCATCCCAGGGGTCTGAGTATTTTCGTTGATGGTAGATACCCTCGATGGTTTTGCAGCTGGTATCATTATTTGAGGTGTTATCTAGTGTTACGGTATTGAGCTGAAATGATGGGTCAGTGTTCTTATCATATCAATCTAATCATCTGTCATCAAATATAATGGACCTTTGAATTACTTGTTCTGCAAATCCCCATACAGTCACATAGACCAATGAAATACTGGCCCAGATTCCAGCCAGTGTGTTCACCTGACACTCCCTTGAATCCAACAACCTCTATGCATAATGTCCATTTCCCACCCATCATGTCTATTCAGAGCGCTGTCATTTCAAGGAATGACAACTTTGTATTGTTGGTGGTCTATCCATCGGTGGTTGTTGATATCTTACCAGGAGCTGCCTATGCATACAGGTGAGTGATCATCCATTAGTAGATCAACAACATTTTACTTACAATGATATCAGCTTTCAGCTTCTTCAACCACTCCACATAGCTATTGTGGAGATAGACCGAAACATCATGTGAACTTGAGATGTCCTTCTTGCTTGAACTTGGCCACATGGCAACAAGGCAATTCTGGAACATGGTCTTGTTCACTACAGCAAGTGGCTATATTTCGAACATCAGTATGCTGACCGCAATGTTGTATCAAATCATACCTGATTGTCACAAGCAATAAATTGGGCTATGGCATGTAACACATCATCACACATGAATTCTTTCTTTCCCTTCAATGTGCCATTGAGAGTGCTTTGCTTCTTAGCTTTGGGGTTTTTCTTCGCTTCTTCCATTTTCTTCCAAATCTCCCAGAGAATGGTGTGGTGGTTCACAGGTATTTTCTCTTGCTTGCATTGTGTTGTGTAGAGCTCATAATGATGCCAAATATGTGCATGACAGGTCAAATTACTGCCTGTGTAAAATGCTCTCCTCAACCTGTGCCATTTTGTGAATTCTGTGTCTGCCCTACAAGCTCATTGTGAGTATTCTGTTTGGCATTATGATCATTTGCTCTTACTTGCAGGGTAGGCACCACTGCCCTGTCAATGTCTCACTTTTCTTGCCCTTCTTGAATTGTACCTTCAACTGGTCTGAGAATATTGTTAACAAATCCTTTGTGGTGTCATTTTTCACAACTAATGGTTCTGAAATCTCTGTTTGATGGCGATCCTCCAGCTCAATATCATCCTGTTCACCAGGTCAGTGTTGTGATTTAACTTTCAAAGTTGGGATAATACCTCATCAACTTCATTACCCCTTTCTCCCACAGTAGTATCCTGCTTTTCAGGTTCATAACAATCTTCTTCTTCCTCCACCTCCTCCACCTCTGCCTCCACCTCCACCTCCTCCTCTACCACCACCTCCTCAAGCTGAATCTCGACCCCCTTTGCCTTTTTCTTCTTATGTTGTCAAGTAGATTTGATCTCAATGTCTTCTTCAGAGCTACTGCTGTCTTCATCAGATGCAGGATGCTTGTGGCTGTTGCCTGACTTCGATGGTGCCTTGTGGTTTTGCCCACACATCATGGTGGTGATCTTAGAAGGTTTTAGTGCTGGAAGTTTGCCACGCTTCATACTCTTTGCCATGTGAAGGTAGGACATTAGCCTTACAGTTTGAATTGATCCCACATCATGTTAAGAAGCCATGTTTATTTGTTCTGATGTTTGTTGCTACATATCTCAGAGTCATTGGCAACTGCTACTGATACATTTCATTTAAATACACTTAGTATATGTTGTACATGAGGTCTTGAGCAGACTGAAAGTTTGGTTGTAGACCGGTCTGGACTGGTCCTCACCAGTTTGAGTAAGTGGTGGAAAAGTGGCAAACCATGAACTGGTGATGTGTAATGGTTGCTTGGACCAGGACTGTTGGTCTGATTGGACTGGTTCTGGTTCAGTCTGGTCCCCAGTCTTTTTC
This sequence comes from Tricholoma sp. MG99, assembly GCA_003521275.1. Lineage (NCBI taxonomy): Eukaryota > Fungi > Basidiomycota > Agaricomycetes > Agaricales > Tricholomataceae > Tricholoma > Tricholoma sp. MG99. Next base: position 5,347 of record QOVE01001739.1, read on the forward strand.
CAGTTCAATGAACTGCCCCAACAGCACAATCCATACAGTGCTGTGCAGAGACAGTGTTGCTGCAGCTATCTACAGCTACCTACAGCTATCTATGGGTCTATGGACATCTGTGGGAAAAATCAGAGTTTGCTGATGTCAATCTGCTTATTCTCCTTAATCATTACGAAATGAGTTGGAAATAAGTAAAATAAGTAAATTAAGTAGACTCTTAATTTTGCTGATGTTCTCAGTCATTTTAACTTTGAATTTATGTATGCTTGGTTTGGACATCTGGTGGAATACAGTATACTATTGTGGTAATAGAGAATATGATATATGACAAACTAGCACTCAACGATGCCTATCGGCATCATTTTCACCATGATCAAAAAACAAACAAAAAAAATCAGTCTCTGGCAGGACCCTCTCCCACTACTTACTGTGTTTGATTGGTAGTGGGTCACACTGAACCAAATTGGATCTCACATCATCAAAATTGTAGCAGTCCACATGATCTTTTTTTGAGAGCTAAAAAAGGATATAAAGAAGTGTTTTATGTGCTACATATGGACAAGGAATGAACATAAAAAATACAATAATATGCATACAGGAGCAACTCTACAAGTGTGAGAAAAGCAGAGTAATGGGTCAGAGCCTGACAATGAAGAACAGGCCCACAATGACTGGTTATGGGGATTTCAATAGGCTTGTGGAATCATGGGGATAGACTGATAGTAGCACCTTTAGTTCTTGCAACCATGTTGTGGAAAGAGAGGCAGTTGAAAATTGAGGGATATGTAAGGAAATGGCCCATACAAGCAGGTTAGTGTCATCCTGTGCAAATTTCGACCATGAGAGTATTGCTAAATGCAATACATAAGTGCCACAGATATCATAGCTAGGATTTGGTATACATACCATGGCCTATTGACTTGTTCCTTGCACCTAGTACCCTCATCACTAGAATTTGCATGTGAAAAAATGATGTGTTCTGCATGTTGTCAAGCATCCTCTGGGTCCAGGAAATGCTTGAGCAGGCTCAAAATTGGGCAGGAGGTGGGGATGAACCATGTGGGTTGAGGCTGCAAAAGGAGTTGAAGAAAAAGCTTGTATGGATGTCAAAGAAAGTGGAGGTGACCTGGTACTCTGCTTGACCCGGTACCAGCCATTCTATGCCTCCCCCACTTTGCCACTAGTGTTTTAAAGTCCGATCCGGTCCGGTTTACCATAAAAGGGAATAGCCAAATAACCAAACTGAAACCAATAAAAACTGAAAAAAAAAACTGGTGAAAACCAGTCATAACTGGTTCTCAAAAACACCGGTGCAAATATCAGTTATAATCAGTTATAATCAATCAAAAGCATCATGATGCACTGTTCTACTATCAATTGTCTTGGAATCCACAAAAAAATCAAGCAAATCGGTCAACATTTGACTGAGTTATCATCAAAACCAAGTTCTACCGCCTAAAACCTGGGATGAAACTCGGTTTTGATCATATCTCAGTCAATTCTTGACCGATTAGCTTGATTCCTGGCTGGGTTTTAAGGGAATAAAAAGGGGACACCTGTGGCAGTGTTTGATCGGTGATAAACTAGTGATAACCAGTCATTTTAAACCGTTTTATTTCGGTTTTGAATTTCAGAAAATGGAAAACTGAAACTGATGGTCCAGTTTTTTTCAGTGATGGTCCAGTCCAGTTTGCAGTTATTTTTGGTTCAAATGGACCAGACCTTAAAACACTATCTGCCACACATGATGTTACAGTTTTCAGGCCATTAGCGTACATGCCCATATGGTGTTGAAAATATTATTACATAGTGAGATACTGAAAACTACAACAGGGGTTTTTGGAGCCAAGCTGAGAGGCTCATTCAAATATATTGTTCAGCTAGGCTGCACAGGCTCACTCAGAAAAATTAAAATTCTATTTATCATCTATTTACAGTGTGGTAAAAAGCATAAAAAATATAATAGAACTAAAGTACTCCTCTCACAAAGGATGCAAGGGAGGGGAGGTTGAGGGCATGGGCCTGTGGTACCATCATGTTGTGCCACATTGTTGTTGCCGTCCTCATGGTCACCCTGCCATTTGTCACCGCTTGCTTGCCATTAGAACCTGCTTTCCGCCCTGCGAGCAGTCGCTCATAGCAGCTAGCAGCAGTGGGGTGGGGTGCTCAGGTCATCCTGGGCATCAGGGCATCCTGGTGTTGTTTCATTGTCATAAATCAAAACCTGTAAGGAATTAAAAATATAAGTTAGTTGAATCAAACAAAAAGCAAAGAACATATAAATAACTTACCAAGGGCCCAAACAACGATCACATCATTTGGGCCCAGTTCTGCTGTTGGCTGTAGTGTGGGAGGAGGCATGGTGATGAGTGTTGTTGGTTCAGAAATCATATGGAATATTGATTTGTAAAACTTTCCTTCAAAGAATATGTCAGAGTGGGGGAGCGCACTTCAGTCACCCTATTTTGCCTTCTAATCCTGATTCCATCATCACATATGATCCTACCCAGTAATTTCAACTCAGATTCAAAGAAATGTAATTTCTTTAAACTAAAGTACAATTTCTCGCATGGTAATATATCAATCACTAATTTCACAGCGCTCATGTGTTCTTCAAAGGTATTTGAATATACAATGATGTAATCTAGATATACATCAAGAGTTCGACTGATATACGAAGAGAATATATGATTCATTAGTGCCTGGTAAGTTGTTACAGCTGAACGCTCAACATGTTCGGGAATTATCTGAATCTGTTCATACGCATTCTTCAAGTCCAATAAAGAACGATACTTCATGCTTGCTATGTGCCAAAGAACTCCATCAATATCTGGCAATGGTGAGGACATTTTTTGCAGTATTGGTGTTTCATGCTCGCAAGGTCACAACAGTTCTCAGCTCAGGTACATTTTCTATTTTCTTTCCTGGCTTCGATATGAACATCATTGGTACAGTATTCCTTGCGCTTGAAATTCTCTGATGCCCCAACTTTAGATAGGCATTCTTCTTCTAAGCCCATTGCTGACAAAAGATTTTTGGGCACTGAGATGGTCACCACAGATATATCTTATTTTCATCAATTAAAGGAATTTCGTGGTTTATAGCTCAAAATGGTAGTAAGTCAGTCTCATCTAATTCTTTGCAAATATTGTGTGCATACTCAATAAGCTCAGCTCTAGCTTGATCCAAACTTTCCTCAAGTACTTCTACTGCTTGTGATGTGATCTTTGTCACATCGTCTCCTTTTATTGGAAGCAGCTCATCTGATCCAACTATCACACACACAGGATTCAACCCCATCATCAATCAATCTTGAAATAGCCATGGTGTTCCAAGGATCAAGTCATAGTTCAACAAATTTGCTACATCAAAGTAACACTTTCCCCGGATTCACTGATAGCATAACTCAGCTTGAACACCCCAATTTATCTTTGAATGCGAGCCCTGGACAGCCAACTGCAAAGCTAAGGGCTTTACTAATTGCACCCTTGTTAGCTTAAGCTAATCAGCTAAGGATGTAGATATGAAATCACCAAGTGATCCTGAATCCAACAACACACACACTGGATGTCCATTGATCTGGACAATGACTACGATAGGCTTTGGTACAACACGCATGAAGTCTTCTGGCATAGCAGCATTCCATTGAAGTGCAGCAAGCATTCCACAAGGAACTTGTACACCTGCCAACAAAAGCACAGGCCATTTTAAATGTGTAGTCATCTTACTCGTTTGTTTTAACCACGAACTTACACAATCATGTAGATCCTCAGACTAATTAAGCTTTCACCCTCCAGTCCGTGTAGTCTCTGAATCCGTACTGGAGGTTTCTTTGTCATCTCCATCTGAACTATATGGTAAGTCATCACTTTGATCTGAGTCCTCAGTGTACTCATCCTTGGTACCTGACTGACAGAATAATTGTTGCTTTATTGCATCTATGTACCAATTTATTAAATCAAATTCAAAGTCTAACACTTTCTCACATGGCAGAATCACTAAGCTCATTAGTGACCTATCCCAGATGTGAAACGATTCATATTCAGACAATATTGTCCATTTCTCATCTAGTATTAGGTAATTTTTTGTTTGCAGATACAATTGTCGACTTCCATGCAGAGTATTTAAAATTCTCCATTCTAAAACATTCTCCATGAACAGACTATGTTGCCAAGGATTATTTTTGTCTAATTCTATTTCCAATGCTTGAGCGTGGCACTCCACATAACATTTTGGTAAGTCAAAATTTTCATTGAATAACAATTGTGTTTCGATGAATTCATGTTTGCAGATCTCTTGATCCATTATAATATGTCTTCCTCCTTCTATCTGATATACATGGAATCGACTCCCCTCTTTATCTAATGATTCAATCTCTTTGCCAGGGTACGGACACATTATCTCAAGCACGGTCATTGCACACTTTGCCGCAAAGTCACCAATCCTATATTTTACTGATTCATTTGCATTCTCAGCATCGCTCGGAATATATTCCTCAACAATCTGAATGCTTACATTTCCAATCTTTAATTGTAGCTGTTGTTTCAGCTAACTCTTGAAGTTCCTCCATGTCTTGAATTTTGATGTTATAGGACGTAACTCCAGGTGGTTTGTTGCCCTTGGATGTCATTGTTTTGCCTTGGGGGCAATCTCACACCATATGTCCTGGTTCCTTACACCTGAAACATTTGCCTGCCACACTCAGTTCTTCTTTTTCTTTATCAGTTAACCAAGGTGGTGAGTCATTCATTCTTCCTTTAGATCAACACTCATCTTTTGTTTTCCAGTGATCAGGAACATTATTGTTTTCCAATGATCAGGAACATTATTGTTTTTTCAATCATTTCATTGGAAATTGTGTTGATCATTTCCTCAATCATAGCCTTCCAAGGGTCTTGATCGATTACCTCAGTTTTGATTGAAATTTCTATCATTTACCAAAGTCTGTTGTCAGTTCGGTCAATTCTCACATCCATCACCACTGACATTTCTATTATCTGGGCTGTGTCTTTCACCTCAGGCCAGCTAGATGTTTCAGGATTATAACGGTCATGCCAAAGTGCCCGTTGAATAGATTGATGTAAGCCATGTTAAAATGTAGAAACTTTTTCACACTCATCTATTAACCTGATCATATTACAGATTTCCTCAATTTCATAACTGTACTCGGATACTGACTTACCATTTTGAAATGCCTTTTGGAGCCATTCATGCTGCCGTTCTCAGTAATCAATAGGAAAGCAATAGTTGAACGTTGCCTTGAAGAAATCCTCAAGATTCCAATTGTATGTCCCTTTCGTTAAGACTTCTTGTGTGTAGAAATCATAAGCTTTATCTTTCAGGTGATAAGAGAGTACGAACATGTGGTGCCGGCAGGATACCTTGCCTGCCATTACATAGTTGGTCCCTTCAGTTACAAACCAGTGGAAACTGCGCTCATCTGCAGCACTATCATAATCTTAAGGGCTTTTGGTTTAATTTTGGATCGTTCCATACTCAAGCTTTTGCTGCACCTTCTCAAGTGCTTTCTCTTTTTCATGCGTGACTTTCAATGACTTTGTCTCTTGGACCCGCACCGCCTATTAGAATCTCCTAATCTAGTTTTGGATTTGCTCGAGCTTGATGAGCTCAAACGAGAAGGATCACTTGACAGATCATGTGCATCTTGTGTCACTGACCGTTCTCACACTTCTTCCAACACCCTTCACAAATAGCTATTTGTTGTAATCTGGTTCACCAGCTTGTTTAATGGATTGAGCATTGCCTTTGACCCCACTTTCTTTTTTACTATGTCCAGAGCACACTCGGCCACAGTTTCAGACATTTGGGTAAGCTTCGAGCTCACTCTTGCCTTATCTTTTTTGACAGGCCATCCATTTCTTCAGGAGCCAAGTTGGTGGCACCCCAATTCCTGGAATCCACCCCTTTACCTTTTGACAGGCCTTCTCCCTTCAAAGACACTTTGCTTTTGGAGGAGCTGTCTGCCTCTGACTTATTATTGACTTTCTTATAGTGATTCTGTATCCAATTTCTCTGATCAGAAGTCAGTCACTGCTCTGCCTCAGTTATTACAGGGTCTTGCACTGGGGTAAGCTTTTTCTTATTCTCTGAACTCAGTACTGGCATGATATTTACTTTACTATTCTTAGGCTTCTTCTTTCAGCCTTTGGGAACTACAGTCCATAGCCTTTCAGCATCATCATCATCTCCCAAAGACTTGAGTGATGACAACTTAGACTCTTCCTCATCTGCAGCAGGAGGTTTAGTCTGGACACGGATGTCCCTCGAGACACTATCATCTCAGATTTCTCCCTGATTCACAGTGGTCACACCAGTACTTGTGTCATCACAATAAGTGTGTCAGTTCGTATCTGTGACTCAGGTGTACATCTCTGAGTCACTAAGGGAGCGATCTCCCAAGTTAGTTTTCACAGGGCTAAGAACCAGAGACTCACCTTCAGTGGTAGCAGTTGACCTAGCAGCCCGAGTGTGGCTTTGTAAACTGTAGTCAGAGATTACTTTTGTCAACATAGTTGTTTGTTGAATAAAATTTGAACACAGGATTTTTACGAGTACAAATTGTCACCTAGCACAGATAGACCCAGTTGATCAGACCAAGACACCAGATGCAAGATGAGAAATTAAGCAAGTGGGGTTTTTGTAAGAGAGATTGGTTCTGTCAAAAATATGTGACG
>QOVE01001742.1:0-15276 GCA_003521275.1 Tricholoma sp. MG99
AGGTGAAACATTGCTAATACACAGGAGCAGGGTCTTGATATATCGGCCGAGCCTTTCAACACACCAGTATCGCACCCCACATATAATCGCAATCGGTTACCTGTTGTTTGCTATCATCGTCGCCCTTTACCTCTTCGTATGGCTAAGTCGCGAGAATAAAAGACGGGCTGTCCTCTGCAGCAAAGGTAAAGAAGATCAACCGCCATCACTTACAAGTGAAGAACACCAAAGGCTGGGAGATCGGGAAGTTCACTACCGCTATGTTGTGTAAGGCAGCTACCGCTCGGTAGGCCGAATAATTCTATACCGATTAGAATAAATTTAAATGTCAAATGGAAGTGGTTCATGCAACATGCAAAGAAATGATTGGTAGCTATGCAAGTGAGTACGGTGTGTTCCGAGATGCGACTTGAGGAAAAAGAAAAAGAAATAGTAAAATCAATAGGGCAATGTTCATGAAGCGCGCGTTGCCCTCCTCTTAGAATGCGCGTGATATTCAGCGTCGTCATCATCGTCGCTGAATTCGTCAGTTGGCGTCGACGGACCATATAATGTGACGCGTTGCTGTTCTTCTGCTTTGCGTAAATTGCGCATACGTGAAGATAGGGACCTCAAGAATTCGGTCTACGAGATAGATCAACATATAGGACAACACAAACACAAATCGGTGGATTACGTACTTTCGCAACGCGAACCTTCATATCTGGCTCAGAAGTTATCTCAATGAGCTTTTTGTGCTTCTGGTACTGTGTAAAAATCAATGTAAGACTATAAAAGCAAGTACAAGGGGAGAGTTTATTGACCTTGCGTTGTTCCTCTTTTAGGAGATAACCCAAATGTTTGAGCCATTTCTGCAAACTGCTCTCTTCAGCTCTAGGCTTCTTCTCCTGCTCCTGTGTGTTCGTTTCCATAGCATCACTATGCATATCATCGTCTGAATCTGGTACAGCATATGATCGAACAGCGGTTGCAGCCCTGCGCGGTCGTTTCCGCCCTCTCGAATTCATAGAAGTGGATGCGTCGGACTTTGTACGAGACCGCGAAGTCGAGAAAGAGGGCGATATGACTTCCGTTTTGACTGCGCGAGACTTCTTTACGGCTTCGTACTTGGAGATGTAGTCGTTCTCGTCGAAGTAGAATTCAGCACCTGCTTCAATGTCATGAAACATGAAGAAACTCTATGAAACCAACAATCACTTTCACGCTTCGTTGTCTCAACAGAACACAAACGTACCGGAGCTCTACCGAGACGGGCAAGTATTTGGAAATGCTTCAACGTAATCGGTACGTGGGCCGCCGTTGAACTGAGCTGACTGCTGTCCGAGTAGATGTAATGATGCAGCATCTATGGCGCCAGTGATTCGAAACGGTGTTCAGGTGGAAGTTGAATAGATCTTACACTGCTGTTATCGTTGATGATAGCATGAGTCATGAATATTGCTGTGATCGAACTCATTGGACCAAAGTAACTTTTGACCCATCGTCCAACATGCAAGGGGTCTGTTACCCTCGAAGATTAGTAGAAGAACATCAGTACACTTGACTGAAGTTGTCACCAAGCGGATAGAGCAATTTGTTTGCATCGCCATGGAGCGAGCTATGAGGGAAGTACATCCGACGCCGGGAACGCACGGGAGTGACTTCGTCGCGCCTTATCATGGTAGATAAAGACTCCTGCGAAATACTTCCCTGTTTTACACAATATAGTTTAGATGAGAACACTCTTATCTAAAGGAACATACCAGATCCGAAGCGGATTCATCGTTGCTCGCCTTCATCGTATCCAAGTTCCCATTTCGCTCCATAGGTTCATCAACGTCCCCATTTCCGGCACCGCCACTCTTATCCACGTCGACTTCACCGGTTTCGTGTGCGGGAAGGCCACACGGAAGGTCGCGACAAAGCTTGGCCTCATAACGCTTACAGCTATTACCACCGTCCTCCCACGAGGGGAGATCTCCTATCTTAATCTGATACTTTTCTATGACCATGTCAGTCAGATTATCCAGTAAACCAGGGAATCCGTCGCAAAACTTCCGCAGTAGTTTACCCTGCAAACATCCCAGATGTCATGTTATACTTACGTCATGCAACAACGTACACACCTTGCAGGAGATCTCCAAACACTTCCCCGAGATCTCTTCGACCATTCTGATCAACTCCTTCTGTCCTATCCCCTTTGCACCGTCCTCTTGTACTCCAATCTCCCTTTTTACATAATCTAGCAACGGCTGATACCTCTCGACAAATGGATTCAAAAGGATGTTGAACACGTCCTTTTTCGTCACAGGGGTCAAACCCAATACCTGAAGCTGCGCATGAAGAGACGTAGGACTATGGTGAAGATTGTCCGGTAGAATAAATATGGCAATGAGCATAACGAGTCGAGCTGTAGGGTCGGAGGAAGGAAAGTCTGTGAAAAGATAGCGGAGGATCTCGATGGTTGGTCCATGCGAGATTAGACGTGATGCAATAAAACTCTGTTGTGAGGTGAGCATTAAGCTGAAAGGCCTCAGTAATGGTTCTCATTACCTTGATTAGATCTTCCACAAGGTGGCTTCCAAATATTGATCTTTCAGTAACCAATCAGATAAGGTACGACACAACCTTTACCTCAGTTCGAAACGAAGGACACCAGACTTGTCAAGCTGTTTTAAAGCGGCGTATCCGGCATCGTTTGTCTTAGCTTCCATGCATACTTCTGCCGCCACGGTACGGCTTACAAACATTCTGGAAAACTGGTCAGCAGTGGGCACTCCTAAAGAAGGTACACTCACGTGGGATCAAGCCTACATAGCTCCCGAACATTATGTGTGATGTCTGCAGCTAGGGTGTCGTCCGCTGATATGGGTTTTTCAAACATTTTACGGAACACAAAGTCACGATACTGTGACAAAAATGAGAAATATGCATTGAAGACAAGAGTAAAACCTGCCTTGGTATCCATACAAAACCCGTTGTTAACCGCATATGATAAGAGACGAGGTTCGATTGCCAAAGCGATAGGAAATTGTGCCATAATGGGATCCTATCTATAGTTAATACAAATACCTGAGACAATAAACACACAATAACCTTGTTCGAGAACGGAATGAACTACAATTATTTTTATTCGGTTAATTAGACCGCATGAAGTTAATATCAGACTCACCTTGTACTTTTCTAATAGCTCTCGAACAGTGTCCCAGCTGACGCTCTTCGACTGTGGTGGAAGTCTACTCTCCTTCAGAAACGTGGAGAACACATAGCCATCATCTTCGCTCTGCAAGATAGAATCTCAGAACGAAAGAAAGAAACTGCCAGTGCTAAAACAAATGACCTTTCCTCGAGGAATTTCTCCGTATCTTTCCTCCGCCCGTTGCAAGAAATGCGTAAAAACACGCAAAGGTAGGTTACGAACCCACGGGGTCTTGATGAAGTGGGATTGCGTATAGAAATAATGGTGCATTGATACTTGTATTAGATACCTAGATATCTGTGCGCCGCTGGAAAGGAGGATCTGAAATTGTTCCAGATTTGTTACAGAATAGCGGTTAATTACGTGGCCAGAATGGAACGTGGGCCACATACATCGAGAACTTGGTGGTCAATGAGTTTGGCTCGCCCAAAGGCGTGAAATACGGCCTCGATAGGTCCATAGCGAGCGAGGAAGTAGTGGGCGCGGACATATGGGTCTTGAGAGAAGCGGTGAAAGCGCTTCGAAACGAGTGTCAAAGGGGTAGGGTCGATCAATTCGTAGAAGATCAGCTGAAGGACCTCATCTGAAGAGAAGCAAATTGTTAGGGACCGGTTGTGGCACTATCGGTTATACCGGCTTGCTCACCGCACAGGCGTTGCATAATAAAAGATCGGGATATGAAAACGAAAAAAGTAAAGGAGGAAATGAGGAGAACGGGGGACACAGCGAGGACGAAAGGCTGACAGTCGTATCCAACGACGAAGGCGGTGTGATGACAGAGAGAGAACTGGAATAAGATGGGGCGTGGTGGTGGAACGCCAAAGGTATCAAATTGGGACGGAGATTATTTTAGTAAATCAATTTTCCAAATCCGGTCAAGTCTCTAGATCTAGATCTGGTTTTAGTTACAGGCCAAGCATATTGACTGTATTGCACAAAATCAAAACTCTCGCTTGTAGTAGCTCCTCCATATTTGCCATGGTAGTCTCCAGTCTCTCAGCTGCAATTCTGGCTTGAAGGCGTCAAAGTTAACCTTCTCAAGTCGCATTAAAAATCGCGACACCGGAACCTGCACCGGATTAGTGGCTTAACTTTAACTATTAATTGTTGATGATCACGTACCCCGGCCAGGAACACCGGCATAGCACTCGCTGGAACTTTGCCTTCCATCATTTCACCCTTAAACATATCTCTAGCAGTGAGTAAATGGTCGTTCCCAGTTGTTGCAAACTGGAATATTGCGTCTTCAATCCCTGCTGCTTGCGGCCCGTGACGGAATACATCTTCCTGGCTAACACCGTGTTTAGCGGTGATGTCGGCTGGTATTATCATACGTCCGTTCTTCGCGTGAAAAGGCAGAGCGCGAAGCAAGATAGAAAAGGTCTGGGCGCACCCCAGGTGAGAAGCTGCGTGCGAAAGGGTGGATGAAGTTAGGTTCAGCATGGAAAGCAATAGGTAAAGCATAGAGCTAGAGGTAGATTCCGCGTGGGCAATCAAAGACTCCATTGTGAGATGCATCGGCGTGTACAATTCTGCATCCTAAAACATATGATGGTCACTAAGAGCTACACGAGCGAAATTAGAGGACATACTCGCGCGTCAACAATCCGTTTGAGATGATACGTTGGTAGGTGGAAACGCTGCGAAGCCGTGTGCAAGGCAAGCGCAATCGGATGCCTCGGAGGCCGCCCCTGTAGGTCGCCCGAAGTGAGTGTCCGCCCTCCTCGCAAGAAAATCGTAAATATGCACATCACTGATCCCCTTAATAGCGTCCCTCCAGAACTGCATTCTCATCTGACCAATCATTTGGTTCGAGGTATTGTCTTGTATCATGGCCAGCTCAACCTAACCGATTGTAAATACATTTAGTGGGAACCGAAAATTCAACACCACGCGACGCACGGAAAATGCTTTAAGCGCAAAATACCCACCTTGCAGATCCTTTGGGTAGAATTGCGATATCAGAAACCCTTCATAATCGTGTTTACGAACGAATTCTCTGCAGTACTCCGTTGGATCCGTTGATGAGTGTTCCGAGTTTGTGTCAGTGCTAACAGGACGTATATGACGACAGCGATGCGTGAAAGGTAGGTCGCGAGTATGGCGCCTGACACGAGTCATCCATAGCCAATCCCACTGGGGTTTCGTGCGAGGCAACATGGTTCAACGTTGACGAACGTAGGAGCCTATAGGTGAACTTCGGTTGGAGTACAGGTCATTTGCCAGTGGGCAATCCTTGATTGAGAACCACGTGGCTTGCGTTTACCACTTTGGCTTTGATCCAAATTAGGGAATCAGAAGCAAATCAAATTCGAAAAGCTTACTATAGCGCTACCGATGCCTTCGACGTAAATTATAGGATACCCTAAGTAACTCACATCTACTTGCATAAACGAGCAAACCCACGGACATCACGACTTTCCGATAATTCACTTGAATCATCATCCACACTTGTTCAACTTCATCACCGTAATAGCTTTAGTAGCCTCTGCCGTCGGTCTCTTAGATATTGTATTGTCTGCGCAGAGCTACCAAGGACAACACTTGAATGAGCTGAGGGTGCCTCTGGTGAATGGAACAACATACGTCGGTAGGTAGTCCAAATTCAAAGCCACCTTGGCTTTAAGCCTGTCCTCTCGTGCTGACTCTAGCGTTGGCGTATGCTCCTGTAATATCCGGAGCTCTTCAAGTGCGATCTGTCGCTCTTTCTCCTTGTCCTTAACATCTGTCCTTGGCGCCTCCGTTTCGCTGTTTGGCAGAGACAGCGCGTCATTATCTGTTTTATCTGCCTCTTCCGCAGCCTTTTTCTCGGCATCTTCTCGTACCATTAGTCGTATTCGCATTCCTTCCCAGCTCAGCTTGTCGGCACGGGTTTTCAGCACGTAGTTATCTAGACCATCATACTGAATACCGTATCAAGCAACATTCAGTGGAGATTATGGGAAGAGTATTCTGACCTTCTTTATCGTTCTCAAAGCCCTTGTTGTGACTTTTACTCGAACATTTTCTCCGAGAGTGTCAGAAAATAGACGTTTGCGCTGTACGTTCGGAAGCCATGTTCGTCGCGTCTTATGTTTTGAGAAAGGGACATTGTTTCCGTATTGTTTGGTTTTGCCTTGGAAAAGACCAAGCTGTGAGCGCTTGAATGGCTGTGAAACCACCGAGAACGCAGGGAAGCTTGGAAGCATGGTGCTCGAAGGCTTACGGTCTAATACGGTGGGGAAGATCGGAGTCAGTTGTGACTTATTTGCCACGAAGCCTTGGGCTTGATGATCGCGTTCACTGCGATAACTTGAACGACTCGGACCGTTTCTCATGGCGCCTGGGATGTCTGGACTTCAGAAAGACGTACTAGCTCTGTATAGACGGTATGGTTTCTCTTTTTCATTATATGGCAGCTTCATACTCATATCTTAAGAGCACTTCGGATGGTCAACACAAAACCACCACCGACTAGACCGAAATTTCTTCTTCTCGTGCGATACAACTTTCGCATCAACGCGTCAGCGGTCTCTTCACGCGATGTCAGTGCTATTGAATATTTGATGAGAAAAGGAAAAAGACAGCTTGAGACGTACGAGGATCATGGAGTTAAAGACTGCTACGTGTCTGGTGATATGCACAAGTGGGATGAAATGCAGAAAGCACGACGGACGCTAACGTAAACTCGATGTTTAGTCTCTATATAACAGCTGCACCTCTCAGAAAAGCACATCCTGGCCTATCGTTATCACTGTTGAATTGAGATCTAAACATCGTCCAACAGCCCCGCCGTCGCCGCAACAACTGCAGGTTCCTGTCGGAGGGATCTCTGCGCCAGGCTCTCCACTCAAAACAACTTCTGACTGGTAAGGTCAAAGGTCAAGCGCTCAAGCCCGAGGAAATGGGCGCAGGTATGACGAAGAGGACACACCTATCCCGCTCCCTCACTCGTCCGTCCTCTGCCTACATTCCGTGTGTTCGTATCACAGATGGACGACATGGAAGATCAACTTCATTTTTCCTTGTCTACGATGTACGGCGTCCGGCTCCTCAGCATCCCCAGTGTTTCAACATCGCCCCAATGCCCTCTCCACGTTGCTCACTCTCCCTCCGAGAGATTGATTGGAATGACGAAGCTTATCCGGATGCTCAGAGAGAGCAAGCTAAATGTTATCAATATTCGCGGGCCTGCGCGCAGATACAAATAGCGTCTTCAAACGCTTCACCATTTAACCCTTCCGAATCCGGCGCGCAGGTTTACGGTGACTCCAGTCCAAATTTCAGTCCAATCCTGGCAGGTCGTCTTCCTCTTCGGCCCCATCCCTGTCCCTGTCCCCGTTCCAGCCTTCTGAACCTCTTCTACACTACGAGTGGGGAAAGCCTTGACGTGGGTGCATGACACGCCAACGCGTTTTGTATGCGAAGACTCCCAAGAAGTAGACTGCAAGGCTCTTGAAACTACTCAGGGATTGTCGCAACGTCATTACCTCCTGTTGAGGTATCTATTGGACGTTTGATTTCTACACTCAGCTTAGAGGAGTGTGGCAATCATTGAATCCTCTGGACGATATAAGTATAGCCACCCGACATACGTGACATTCGGCGGCATCGACTTCAATGTAGGCTCACTGGGGGTCTTGGAGATGGTCGACTGCGTTCAGTTTCGGTGATAGTGCTGAGAGTTGGCGAATGTCGCATATCAAGGCTCGGAAGACTAAACATACAAACTAGGACCTCCGGCTAACCACCTCATATTAAGAATGAGATTCCAATAGAAGAAACATAGGTCTGTATGTTTTCTTTCGCCGTGCCAGCCCGGCTCGTGCTCTCCATCTGACAGGCCTCCTCCCATGACGGCATGGCACGCGTTGCCGCGAGAATGACAGTGATCATGTCTGCTTTCAACGCTAGCGTGTGTCGGCTTGACGATGCACCTGCGCTCGTCATAGTAGGTTGGAACTGCAGCTGTGCTTGCGCCGAGGCACTGTTGTTGCTATCGAGAGGCGGCTTGTTACGTTTGACAGAAACTGAGCTATTGTCGAGCACGCCGTCCGACAAGATTCAGTTTTGCCAAGGGATGTCATCGGCCAAGTTGTGAACCGCACACGCGATAAATATGGAAGGGAAGGGCGAATAGTGATGGCTTTACCGTAAATGTGCAAGTAGTCGCGTGCGGCTAAGGGGCTGATATTGGGGGATGGCGTTGGTAAATCGACATCAACAACGCGGCGACTTTCTCAGAGTCTGCGCTGATCTCCGTCCATCCACGCGAAGTCGGCACTTTCAAGGAATATATGCACGCAAAACTTTTCGTGATGTCAACGCTAAATCGCTTGTCTCATGGAACGCTTCCGAGTCCGTTCCGTTCCATCGAAACCTCAGATAGAACGTCAAGCGCTCGATCTAGTTGACGACTCCTAAATTTCTCTTAGATGTTTTTCCGTCTAGGCTAGAAAAAAAAGAGTGTACATATCATTGTAGACCGTCCACCCTCCTAGTGAGTTGTAACCGCTGTGACTGCTGCCTTCGATGCATCCCCATGAGCACGGTCGCCAGCTATTCCCATTTCGTGTTTCCAATTAGATTATGTATATGTACTGGATATATCGGGGGAAAAACTCGGGATAAAACGATGCCCTGGTATCCGTCCAACCCTCATACTTGAGGTACACAATGCAAACGGACACCCGAAGATGTATAGCACACAACCCTGGGTGCGTCATCTCGGACAGTGACGCGAAACGTGCGAAATCACAGGTCTCGATTTCTCGAGCGGCAGATGCCTGTGTCACTTCCTGGCTTTGCGACCCCAGAATTATGCTGGCAGCGGAAAGTGGTGATTCTTGGCGTCAACACCCCGCTTTGTCCGCTACAGCTAATTTCATTCGCTTCTTCCCGTGTGGGGGTATTGAGGGCGCAACTGCGTCTTCCTCTTCTTCTGCGTCTTCCGCGTGATCGTCATCCTCCGCATTCCCAGCGCTGGCACTCTCATTTTGTATTTGATCCTTTCGCGCGCGTTTTTTCGCTCTAGCTTTCGCCGATTTGGAGAGTTTCCTCACAGAGGGGCGTTGGTATCTGAAGAAGTCAAACATCTCAACACCACAGAAACCAATGGCTCACGTTGCGCCTTTTATAACGAGGTCAGGAAGAGGCAATTCAGAAAGGATTATTTTCATGTAAGGGGTTTGTTTCTGTTTTACACTGGTCTGATATCAGCGCAGAATATAACAGAAAAACCAAAGATATACTGATTTCGGCCAGATAGCGCTTGTACAATTTCATCCCCTCTGGTCCTTTCACCCACGCCATCACCTTTGTCGCCACCAAGATCCAAGTCAAGGTCCTCAAGGCATCCAATCTCATTGTACTGGTGCAGTCCTTCCAGTCGGGGCGAGCGCTTAGACTCGAGGACCTTGAGATACTCGCGCTTGATAATTTCCACAACAGAAATAAGGCGAGGAATTGTCGTTATCACGTTTGAGACAGCACCACGCTGCTGAGGTCGCGGCTGATCTTGGGAGTGGTGTTCAGCGGGTGGTACGGATGCGACTTCCGGTGCAGCACTGGAGACAGGGAGGGTATGTAGAACCACCGGTATATGCTTTTCCTGTTGAGGGTGTATCAGGAAGGTTCAGAGTGAAAGTAAGAGACACACCTCGAAAACGCTTAGAGCAAAAGCTATCCACCCTTTCATTTTGCCGTGGGGTGTTATACGTATCATATGAAATTCATTCTGAGCCACTACCACCTTTGAATTGCTAGCGATCGGTTCCATTGAATTTGGGTATGCTCAACATGATTCCGAACTACGAGCTAGCGCGTGACTGACACGCGTGCGTCGCGTGATCGCATGTGACACGTGTGACACGTGCATTCAACTAGCCCTGAAGTTTGAATTTTGAAAGACGCGACCGTAAACATGAGAGGCCAAACGACTTCTGAAGCAAGTGGCTCTCAGTCAACAAAACCCACCCCGCCACTTCTCTTACCAGAAGCCTTGGGTTTCACGCAGCAACTGCTGCTCGACGATATCATTAACATCGCTAATAATGCTGTTCAGGATGGTGTCAACGGTATGGAGGAGTTCCTACAAAAGTGGGCTGACGAACGCGCAGCGAGACAAGACGGGGACTGGGATTCAACACAGGAGGTTGAGCAGGGCCTCGTGGCCTTCCAAACTCTCTTAGAATACCACACGGATCTCGCGTTCGATTTCTTCGAGGCGTGGTCACTACGCAATATTTTTGCGATTCCTAATGGGGTAGGAGAGGAGGGCTTACCCGTGGTGGTTCCGCATCAAGAGGGTTTGGATTTGACTTGTACAACTGAGCGAGAGCAGGAGTTGTTGGATGAGTGCGAGGAGTTGAGAAAGAGGATTGATAATGTACGTTATTTTGTTCTCCTTCGCTTATCCCCCACTTTCTAATTGTTTTATGTACATACAGCAACGTCGTCTCAAACGACTTTTTACTCGCGCTCGACGTGCATCTACAGCCCAACGGCGACGGGCTGAACACCGCCTCTCGCGGCTTTCGGTGCTCAAGTCGCCCTCGCTGGATCTTTTGAGCACTATTCCTCAGAAACTTACAGACATATACCAGTCTGCGTCTTCACTGTCACCTATAGATTCATTAACTATGCCAATTAACCTCGTGGATCCGGGAAAGCGGCTGTGGGAGACAAGTAAGACTGGGTACGCGAATTGGGCTGTTGGTCAGTTAGTTGAGAAGACGAAGATGGATCCGGGAAAACCTAGTAGCGAGAAAGGAAATTCCAGGTTCGACGTGTTGAGTGTGAAGGTGCAGGAAATAGGGAACGCTGATGAACTGAGGAAATTGGTGGAGGCATTCCCTGTTAGTGAGGGTGTTTATGCAGAGGAAGCTCGTCTTGGCCATTCAGCAGAGACGAAGGATGAGCGAAGGTAGAAGTCGTGCGGATATCATATATCTCAATTATTCTAATGTATCCCACGTTATATTATACTAACTTATATGAAGAGCTTGAATACATATCTAACTTTTCTAAATGCTATACAACCCACAGTTCCCCTTTGATTCTGCCTGGATGTACTATATTATAGGGTTACCACGACGAGTGCATGTATAGATACAAAAATTTTATTCTATAGATATCTGCCGTCTGTCAGTGGATGTCGATCTAGGTTAACAGTCATCAAGTAATAAGTACTGAATGCGTGATCCGGCGGTATTACAAAGTCTCGGACCCCTGGCATTCGGCGATTGGACCATGCCAGTAAGAAGTTGACCCATGTCCATCCATAGTAAAGAACCAGATAAGCATCGTTAAGGGGATGATTCAGACCAAAGGCCGCGCTTGTGATTTGATACTACAGCAACTATTCAGATGCATCATCGGCACTATGACCTAAGTATACGATCTCATGCATCCCAGCCTGAGGCTTCTCTTGTTGATCTTGCGGAGGAGGCTTGCGTAAGTTTGCCCAGCCACAGCACTCTGCCCCACGTGTCCATACGGGCTTCTGGGCCATTGCCGCTCTAAGGTGTGGCGTTCCCTGCCTACTATGTTCTGACAAGAAATCCTTGGATGCGAGAAGATCGTGCAAGAAAGGCGTGTCCTCTGAGCGCACAACTACATAAATCCCCGGGCTACAGCCCCTCGCATCGATGGTATAGTAAGCAGGTCCAGAATCAGCACCCTTTAATCGTGTCTTGGGCTCGTCTGTAGTATTCCCTGACCGCAGCAGGGACACGCCGGTAGGTGTTTCTGGTACTACCCGACCATCACGACCTTTTCGTTCGGGTGTTGCAAGTAGACCTGGTTCTTTTTGGTCCTTCGTGCGTTCCACAGGAATATATCGTCCTGCCGCTTGAACGCCAAGCTGCAAGATGAGATTAATGACCAGTCATCCCTTATCACCATCTGTAAAAAAAATCATCTTATTGACGTCGATGTAGGTGCGATTGTAGCCCATAGCCTTCTCCTTATCTTTGATGGAGACAAATACTACGCTGGTGGCATTTCTTGACAAAGGGATATCTTGACCGAAGTGAATAGGGATGCAGAGGTCTGCAAATTCCATCCCTTCTCCACAGGAGATTGCCATATTACGACAAAGCGCCATAAATGCAAATGTATCCGAATTGCACCAGTCATCGGCTGCTTTACCGAAGTGCGTAAACATAACGTAGGCTTCCTTGAAAGATTCCTCAAAGGTTGGACCTTTAGATTGGTAGTCTGGGCGGCATTTCATGATGCGGTCCGCGCGTGGCTTAGCGAACAGCGCTGAAAAGAAGGCGAGGAGGGGAACAGGCGTAGTGAAGAGTCTCTCGATCTGCCCCTGGAACTCCTGTCGCTCGACGTGTATTTGTTGTAAGGCCACGTCGTGGGCTAGTGTGAGGAGAAGTCGAGCCACGAGTTCGCCTCGTTGACCTTTTTCAATGAGACCGGTCCTCACGTTGTTGAAGAGCAATTCGATCATGTTCTGCTTCCGAAGCACCTGTGCAGCTGCCTCGACGACAATTGGCTCCGACGGCGTACTCGAAATAATATATTCGTGATGGTTAGGTATGACATTGGCAACCCGCAGATAACCCGCAACCATCAGATTCTCAGTTTGGATGGCAGTTATCCGCCGTGGTTCAAAGTCAAGCAGGAGTCGAACACTGAGGGCCGCCAGGTATGACTTTGCGTCATATTCTCCGTAGTTTCGAGCAGCGAGTTTCATCATTGCAAACTGGATCAAGTTGTCTCTTGTCCCGTGTTTCCCAACGAGTCCACCACCTGATATCGGAAGAAAATCAGTGCCGAAGCAACGGAGGAGAATCGATGTTGGAACAAAGATACTCCCAACAGTCGGCCAAATCGCACCAAGAACAAACGTTGTGGATTTTGTGTTTATCTTCTGACACGAGACATGGCTCTTTCCAGACATTAAATGGTGACTCAGTGTACGGTGTTTGTACGTATGTGACATCCAAATGTTGACCTCTTCGGGACAAGAAAACACGGGTCGAAGGTGAGCAATCCGATAGCGTGGAATTAGTTGATAGGAAAACGAAAAACAGATCCAATTTAAGCAACTTGTTCAAGCTCGAGCATAATGCCTGATATGCATTGCGTCCATCACCCTTGATTGTTCGTGTCTCCGCTGTCATTTGATGTGCTTCGTCGATATATACCAGTAGTCGAACAGGGCGTGATTTCTTCTCTGACACCGGAGGCATCTTCCAGCTCATGTCAAAACGACATGAGTTCAGTTCATGTCTTCTGCACGTCTCCAGAAGTTGATCGGTATGTCATTACATTGTGATTAGTCAGTAATTGATCCCTTATCAACTTTTCTCTTTGCTAGAACCCTCCACTCCGAATGCTTCCAAAGTTTGCTTGGTCCCCCACCTATAGTTGGAGTAGCTGGGGCGATGTCATTCCAACAACCATCAGGTTTGGGTTCTCAGATCATGGGTGAGCAGGCAGCATGCCTAGCTCAACCCCTCCCCTGACAAGTTAGGTGACCTCCCAAAAAGAGAAATGCTGACAAACCTGGTAAACAGAATATTTTCTTCAATGCACCTCGCCATCACAGAAACGACAGCTGTGACTTGTAAACGAGCCATTGCACCCTAAGGGTTTAAGTGGACCCTTCAATGTCAATTAAGTATTTCTATTGTTTTTCCCTTCTTTTTGAATACTAACATGTTTTTAGGTTGTTTTGACTAATTTTGGGTTCCAACTACAACAACGATGGATGATGCACGCCCGACCTCCTCCCTGTCCAAATGGGATATGGGGAAGTCATTTGGGGCTCAGACACCCCAGGTAGGTACCAGGAGGCCAGGATAGCAGGGTACCTGCGAGGTAAGCATGCCAAATGCCGCCACCTGTCTACTAACCACCCCAGCCCTTGACACAGTGGAATACCCAACACAAACAACAGACAAACAGGACCAGGAAGATGACAACAGCGATGGGGCCAACACAAGCCAGGATGGCACCAACAGTAGGGAGAATGGTACCACCAACACCCCAAGGACATGCTGACACAATGCTGAAACTGACAAGGCCGGGGATGAGAGGCACCAAGAACCAACGTCTGGCACCAACAGCAAACAAACAGGACTAGGAGGAGGACAACAACGCCCACGACGAGGCCAACCACAGCGCAGGCAGGAATGGTAGCACAAACAGCAAAGAGGGGACCACAAGGACAACAAGACCTGCAATGACAGAAGGGGACAGTGGGACAACGATGGGAATGACGAAACATGATGCGAGGGCATGATGGGCATGAGGACACCGAGGACTAGACACTGAGGAGGACAAAAAGGCGACAGCGGAGACAGACAGCAAACAGCAGGGAGCGAGAGCGATGGGAATGAGAACCGCAAGGACGATGACACAGACAGCGAGAATGGCGAGGACAGGGAAGACCAGCACCACACAACAAGGGGGCAAGCACGACTCAGGAAGGCCGACAATGGGGACAGGAGCGACGCGGGCCACCAATGACGACCAAGGGCCAGCAGGGGATGGGGAAGGGACGAGCAAGGATGAGGACGAGGAAAGGATAAGCCACTGCAGCTGGGAAGGGGGGGGGGCAAAACATGTGCACGTGCGCAGCACCCGTTGCCTCGCTGGAGAGCAAGGCACTGGCCTTGTCATATTTAGTAGCTGCCCCCCTTTACCATGGAACCATGGAGGCTTTTTGTTTTATTTTTGTACCCCTGTCGCTCATTTCGAGTGACATTTTGTTCTTGCTTATCATTGTAAATAGCTAATAAATAGTATTGGTCGTGTGCGGTATTATTATCATTATCATTGTTAAAGCTTCGAGGCTTGAGCAACTTGAAGGTGTGCTACATTTTCCGCAAGATCAATTGCTGACTAATCACTATGTAATGACTCGGACATACCAATCAACTTCCGGAGACATGCGGAGGACATGAACTGAACTCATGTCGTTTTGACATGAGCTGGAAGATGCCTCCGGTGTGAGGGGGCACGGCTCTTGATGGTGTCAATCAGGGCTTTCGCCGCAACAAAAACTTGAAAAATAATTAGCATAGTGACGGCCAGCTTATGTGATTATGTCGACTCACTAGGACGTTCTTCCTCCCTCATGTTATTAGAAGTTGGAT
>QOVE01001747.1:388-12789 GCA_003521275.1 Tricholoma sp. MG99
TTTCAAAGGCGTGTTTGAGTGCAAATAAGATGGCGAGGATGAAGATAGGGCGATGGTAGAACGGATGTAAGCCGAGGAGACGAGGAGATAAACACCAAGCGAGAACAGGATGGCGTTGACGCGTTGCAGGCAGGAGATAAACACCGGGATGTCCTAAGAGATTCCGTAAGTAAACACACTGCAGCAGTAGGAAGGCCGCACATACAATAACAGGCATCCCATACACCTCTTCTAGCTCTTCTCTGCTCCTTAGCAGAAGAATTTTGTCGACATCCCGTTCGAGCTGCATCTGTAATTCAGACTCCTGCTGTCCAATCTTACGCTGGCGATGAGAAAACAACGGCTGATTCTCATCCACCTCATCCGTATCAAGGCCCTCCGGCTGACTAGATATCTCGTCCTCGAAATCCCCGTTTAGAAGGTTATTGGCGCTGTTTCCTGGCATAGACGTCGGACGGGGAGAGGCGTCAGTCGGGCTATTGATAAGCGGCAGTCTGTAGTTGTCCTCCCGGCTTTTCCCAGGACTGCCCGCATGTCCATTGCTAGTATACGGTCGGTGGACAGAGACCAGAACGTCCCTGTACAGTCCGATCGCTGCGTAGCCTTGTTGGATCCCAGCGACAGCTTCTGCGACTGCCCATCCCAATGCCACCCACCATACTCGCCTGAAAGCGGGGACATCGGACGTTGGGTGGTCCTTGGACATGTAATATGGTACTAGGAGCAGGGCAATAACAGATTGCTGAAGTAGGAGGGATATGATAGAGTGAAAGGCCATGGAGAGCAAGGTGGGGAAGGCTATCGGGACAGAGCTGAACAACGACGATAGAAACGTGCCTAATGTGAAGATTGGGTCCCGAAGGATGTAGGACAAAGACCACAGTGCGACTGGTAGTAGGAACTCTGGCAAAGGGAAGGGGAAGTAAGGCGGATAAGGAAACAATCGGGCATGGTCGCTGGCAATAGGCCAAGCGATGGGAGGCAGAACCGCGAGAAGGGTAAAAACCAAAATGAACGTCAGAGGCACAAGCGAGTAAAGAATCAGCAGCCGTCGATATGAACCTCGAAGCAAAAGTCAATCAGAGAAGTTGCTGGTCGATGAAAGCCGCACCTCTGTACAATCCCTCCGCAGCTAACTCTTCGTCAAGCTCGAATTCCTCTTCCTCATCGCCGTCGAGGGATCCGCCACCAATGAATCTCGCACCCTCGTCTTCGTAGTGGTCGTCCATCGTGTCGTCTTCTGGGACGCGGTTTAGAAGCGAGGCACTATTTCGTCTTTGCCGCTCCGGACTGGAATGGATCCTCGTGACCCCGAACCTGTCAAGTTGACCCGTGGAGCCGTAAGTGGCAGATGACTGTGATGGGTAGAGCCCAGTAGACGATCCATTCATGTTTGCCATGATATCGTGGCTGCTACGCGACAGAGAGGGGGGTATATCGCGGTCAATGTTACTGTTATGCCCATGAGATTTGCTATGGATATGGGCTGCGGTTACAAGAGGCACTTTAGTCCCCATGTAGCTTGACTCCGGTGACGAGACAGGTTTGGAGGAAATGCCAGTTCAGCTTTGGCCCCAGGAAGCGATAGACCTATGTCTGACCTTGGTGCTGTTGAATATTCGGATTTAGAGGCGAAAACGAAAGTTAAATCCATCAGGCCCTTAAATATTGTAAAAAATTCCGATGACAGCAGCCAGTCATGAGGTCTGAGGACCTGGATGCCTAGTGGAAGTGCAAACCTGCGACGTGGGGTAGGATGCAGGTAGGCAGGCCCATCATTTCCAAGTCATATATGCTACATCATGCGCAATAATCGTGCAATTGCATGCGCATTTTCATCAATCAACGCTATGCTTCTTGCGAAATGAGACTATACACTACACGACAGATATACGCAACCTATATAAATGTCAGACAAAACTGCATGGGAGGAAACTGTACCACCACGCTCAAACAGCGAGTAAACCCAGAACGTGCGTACATTGCGGTCATATCGGAATCCGGGGTCTCTGCTCCCATGAAACACCTTCCTTTGCTCTAGAAAGTACTATGTCCACGACCCTCTTGGACGTACTATCCCAGTGCCCAAGCCGCGTTAAATTTGGGCAGCGTTGCAGAAGCATCGTAAGGGCATCAAGCTTTTTTTGTTCAGTCATCTGACTTATCCCCTCCCAAAGGACTAAATCTGGAGCTGACTCCAGAAGAGGAAAGCGAGAGAGAGCATCTATATAATCATCCTTCGGACCAGTGAAGTCAGCGAAACAATGAACAACAGAAACGAAGTAGTCTTACGAGGGTATAGGATAATTGTGCAACATGGTCGGGCGGCCCAAACTTCGTTATGTCAAGCACTGTCAGCTCGGGGAATAGCTCGGCGAGGCGATAGATAGACTCAAAGTTATCGTAGTGTGAAATAGCGAGTTCCCGTACACCAGATCCTTTCAGTTTTTCCAATATAGGCAAAGATGTCTGATCGAGAGAAATACGAAATACGCGCTCGAGATGGTGTCGCGGTACAGTAGAATCTTGTAAAATGGATAGCGCAAAATCGTTGCTAGTTGTGAGTCGTTTGATGTTGCACAGACTGCCTGGGAAGAGTCGGGAATCTGTATACAACGGGTACCACTTGAGATCCTCTAAGGTTTGGTGTGCTTCTAGAAAACGAAGGATCGCTTCATCGTGGGAAGAATACCGGGAATACCCGGACAGTGCCAATTTCTGCAGCTGAGGGAACCTACATTCCCAGAACGATGGAGATTCGATTGGGACCGAGATGGTCAAACTCTGGGCACACAGGCATTCGAAGTCAGTAAATAGGCTTCAAAAAGGTTAATCACAAGTCCTTACCCGCAAGTTCGGTGATAGAGTTGCCATAGAAAGGTGTGTATGGTCATCCAACTGACACCGAAAGAAGCCACCGAGATGTAGTGAATGTAGTCCAGAGATACGCCACATCTAAAACACGGGATAGTCTAGCAGTGAACAGCAGGATCCCAATGTAAGAAACATACCGAGGAATTGCAAAGAGCAGATTGTGGACGTGCTCTAGCTCGGTCAATGACTTTCAACTCGGTCAATGACCGGGATGCGCTTAACGCGTCCCACACAAGGCTATAGTTTTCCGAATCCCAAGGCCACTGCCCAGAAGCCCATGGCTGGATCCACACAAACTTTTGTAAAGACTCCATATTGCGAATGGCACGTGCAATGTCTTGCGCCCTTGCATCTTCCCCCTCTTTTCCTTCAGGGAATACAATAGCCTTCTCGAAATCAACAAACGTGGTCGGATGACGCACTGGGGCAGGAAAACTATCGAAATCTTCTATCAAATAAAGTACTCGGATATTCCTGGCGAGGTCTGCCCGCCTCGCAAAATGTTCCCAGAGCTCAGCGTACCGAGCGCCTATTCGTAGCACACGATATTCTGTATGGCGTGGAATGACGAGCGAAGAGCATAGCCGAGAAGAGGCTGCCAAAGAGATGAGATCCTTGTGGCTCTCGATGTTAGAGCAGATAATATCAAGAGTCTCAACAGCTAGAGACATCAGAAGGGATGCCATGGGTGATCGAGAACGAGGCGAGGTTGGTTGGGATTATAAATATGTACGAAAAGCTTGATTAAACCGGGGAAGTCACGGCTGAGATTGATCCTAGGCGGACATTCGTGCTACCCCACTGTGGCACCGTGGCGAATGTACTTGGATCTGTCATCTGGAGCAGTGTCCCCAGGTTGATGCTGCATCTATGTAGGCGATACCATGAATAGCTGCACGTATGTGGATTAGCACAAGAATGATGATGGAGTTGGTAACACGATGACAATTCTACGCCGGGGAAGCATGAAGTGGGTTGCAACGCTTATTTACGTAACTTTTATGTACTTGCATAAAATATCTCAAAATAAACAGGATCCGGAGTAACAACGATCGTCATCTTGTCTATCCCGTCTTCAAGAGCCATTAAGAGAGGAATCCAGAATGAAAGGGTTTTCCCTGCGCCAGTTGCGGCACACCCAATGACATCCTTTACTACGCGAGAGCAATTTTGACCTGCATCCAGCAGGGTCGCTTCTCGAACTTGCGCTGGACCAGACTCGGATGCTCCAGGATCGTGCCGCCATGTGTTTTAGAGTTTTAAGATGCAAATCGAGTAAGCAAACCCATATTTTCTGAAGTAGAGGTATTTTTTGGGTGTTTTTCGAGGGCTGACCAACGATCTCCGAGATGACCGAATCTAAAAAAAACGCTAGCCTCTCTATCAAGCTCTTAGGCTCGAGTCCACCCTGCTACCACCTCAACGTAGACAGACGGTAACGAGTCTATCGATTATGGCTTGGTTGGTTGTGTTCGTTGGGTTTTGGTCTTATTTTTTGTTCATGTTTGTACATATATCCGAAACCTTCGAGATGCTGGTTTTAGCTGGTATGGTTCCACAATCATACCCTGTCGCCAGATCCGTCTAGTCCGAGTCTGCGGACGCTGTACATGCACCACAGGTCTGTGCTGACCTTCTAGGATCGCTGTATGACAACATTACCCCAGTATCCGAGTCACGGCATTGGCTGCTGATGTTGGGTATAAAGACCAGCGGGGCTGGTATCTAGGGTGTCAAATTACTCACCAGTCTATACTCATGCCAACTCTGTCCGAGTCAGCCGTTGGTGCTAACTCTCAGGCCAATATGACAGCCGTCAATATCGCGTCCGATGTGGATGGGATGTATTGGGGTATGTCATTTGTTAGCTTACAGGGCAGCAATTCTTATCGAGACTCTAGGTGTTTTGGCGTCTACGATGTACAGTCCTGTTCGAGTCTTTGGTGTATCATCCATGTAACATCAAAATCATCGTAGGCTTCTCGGCATTACCATTTCTCAAGCGTGGATGTACTTCAATGATAACCGTGACAATTGGCGCCTTCGAAGTTTTGTAAGTTGACTTACTTTCAGTTACACACACATAACGAGCTGCTCTGACGTGAGCGCAGGTTGCACTTTTGATGTGGGTGAAATGCAGTCGCCGTAAACATAAGTACTTGATATTTATTCCCAGCTTGATGGATTTCACTATTACCTGTCTGAACTGGCAGATCCTACGGTTCTACTTGGTACTTGTTAGCGACCCTCGAACTAAAAGTTGATTCTTACGAGTCTCCAAACAGATGCTAAATTTCGGAAACAAACAAGTTTTTGATACGTTGACGATGTATAGTCATATCCCATCCTCGATTACAATCGACTTATGTTTCCGAACTAGACCGTGGGCAACTTCTATGATTCTTATAGTGACTGTAGCCACCTTGTTTGTTTTTTTGCCGACACCTCATCTCTCCAGAAGTATTGACCTCTTATGCATGTAGGACGGAATGGTTCTTTGCTTCACGGCTGTACTTACGTGAGTGACTCTGGCTTTACAAAATTTAAGTTTTCATTGAGGTCTACGTGGACTTGTACTACACTAGTTAACAAAAAGTCTTTATGGGCTCCAATACTTGCGGTGAGCGATAGCCATCTCATGTAATGTGTTTAACTTGCACTGAGCATCAAGCAGTGCCTTCTTGCTACTGGCGGTTTCGGTGTGTTCTCCGTCTTTTTCGTCATGCTTACAATACTGTTGTACCCTAACGTTGCATTTAGTTTGCACGATCTGTGAACATATTATTTTCCGATATTTGCGATGTTATGACTGATGTGGTTACAGTGGAGATTCGGAATAACTTTGTTGACCATCGTGCTATCCAGCTTGCGAAGGATTACGGCAAGGTTTGGCCGAAGTTTCTGTTCCAATGTGTTGAGGGTACTGATAAGAGACCCCTAGATTCTCATTGGAACCGGTCTTGGCTTCACCTTGAGCACTGTTATCCTTATCACAACTGTCCTAGCCGCTCGCTTGAGTATCGTACATACTATCAGTGAAGTGAAAGGGTGAACTTCCATATGTTTATACTGCGACCATACATCTTCTGATATGATGAAGGACACAATCAGCGATACAAAGGCTGCTTTTACTTCTTGCTACAAGGGGCTTGCTTGTAACACTCAATCAGCTTGTCTTCTTGATTGTCTACGAGGGAACAGATGCAGCGCCCTTCCACTGGTGCTTATCTTCATATCTCATGGCTCGCTAGTTTTCATGTCGCTGTTCTTCAGGATAGCATTTCTCTTGCTGGAGCCGAAGCTTCATGTCATCACCATGAGTATGTATATATTCACTCTATCGGACGAGCGGCTAATTTATATATACTCCAGTGGCCATGTAAATGATTCACTGGGCTCGTTTCATTTGATTCGGACAGCTGATCATATCATACAATAGACTCAACTCACGGCAGTCCTCGACAGGATCTAGCCTGAGTCAGCTGCTGGCACGGTGAAGTAGCGGACACATAGATCGCATAAACATGAAGGCCTTTCAACCAGGTATCTCCGGTCCTCGTAACACTGTCATCCCTCCGGCCATGCACTTTTCCAGTCTAACAGACAGGGTGAACATGGATAGGCATATCTATGCATAACAAGTAGACCCTCTTAATTACCAATCCGAATAGGCTAAAAGATATGACAGACATTGACAATGCACTAAGGACAGGTAAGAGAAAACAATTCTGGTATTGATGCAGTCCTAATACGTCAATCTACGAAACTTTAAAGCGGATTCCATGCCGTAGTAGTAACCGGATGGAATAAAGTATTATTCGTGTACAGCTTATATATCCATGTACAGCGATGATAGCTGCAGGGACTTTTCCGCTCATCATCATCTGCAGTGAGATGAAAGCTTGGATGAAAACGATGGGTCTAATGCCGTCTGCTACTATGTAAGATTGGCATGATCACCTGACAAAAGTCGATCGCGACCGTCACGGTGACATCCCACTGGCAGCCTGATGTTCGAACTTCAATATCTTGACGCTTGGCGAGGCTGAGCAGCGAGTAGACGATGATCGATGAGTGGCGAGAGCGCTGACGCGCCGGACGCTTGACACAGTCGGGACTTCCGGATATTCGGTCCAATATCGAGATTTTCGCTCCTCACATCAACCTCACATGACCATGATGAACATATGGACGTTCCAAGGTTATTAAAATTACTATAATCCAGGAATCCAGGATATCCCGGTGTCCTTTGTGTGGAAGAATGTTCCATCTAGTCCTACTAGTATGGCATTCTGCTGTCTTTGCACTGAGCTTTCTAGCTGTCAGTGTGCCAGTGACTGCACAGTATACATGGTGGGCATCTCTTGCGTGTAACTTGCTCCATTTCCCGCTCATATTTTATTCAGGTGCGGTAAGGACTATATGGCTGGCTCGCCAGTTGTTCCTCCAGGTTATCATTCCAGCCGCTATTTCTAGTTTAATCTTCCTGCTGATCCAACGCTCCAGGCGGCGAATTCCCTCTTCCTGCGACCAGTAGTACTCCTCTTCTCGCCCTTCGCTGCGCTCCGGTTATCCGTCCTTACCTCCCTGAGGATGTTACATCTCCTTCACTTCTCCTCCCTTCCGCTATCCTAATAGATGCTCCAATTACCTTCTCCACCATTACTGGCGCTGTCCCCATCACAAACTCTGCAGGAAATCTCTTGGTTTCTGTCTCCGCTGTCCTATCTAACGGAACGTCTATTCGACTCGCTACCGGCATCGTCGCTCTCAATACCACCAAAACAGCCCTCCCCTTCTCCCTGGGTTTGCTTACTCCGAGCGCAATCCCATATACTCTCACATGTTCCGCTACGATTGGCTCGCAGACTTTTACTTCTCAAGGGGTGCTGGCATACTTACCTACCCCGACCCCTGCCACTGGGAGTGTGACAAGGATGGATTTGCGTACTGGAGCATTACTTGCCAGACCCGCAGATGGAAGGGGGAGTGGTGCATATGGCTATGTACTCCCGGTAGGATTCTATACGCAGTTCGACCCGTACCTCACTACGAACCTATCGCAACTAAACGAGCTGAAGAGCCAGGGCATTAACATTGTTTGTCTGATCTTTTCATCTTAGCGTCGCAACTGATAATGGTATCCTGCACCGGTATAGATCCATGCCGTACCGCCCTTCGACAACACAACAGCGCTTAACGCAGTTCTTGATAGAATGGAAGAGGTCGGATTGTATCTCATGTACGACATGCGATTGTATGTCACCTCCATATCTTTCTCTACTTTTACTCTGGCATTCTAACTTCTCTTTTCAGCACATATATGAACTCTACGTCTGTTACTTCTCAGGTTAACAGTGTCAAATCACGTAGTAACCTTTTACTCTGGTATACCGGTGATGAGCCCGACGGGACAAGCGACCCATTGAATGCGACCTTTAATTCTGCTAATTTGATTACCTCACTTGATGGTGGTGTGGCAGGAAGCGGGGGGACACTGGGCGTTGGTTATCATCCCGTTTCTCTTGTTCTCAATTGTCAAAATTATTATTTTACGTGAGTCTGCTATCCTGTTCATTGTGGGCTCAGAAATTAACTGGAAATTCTAGCGAGTATACTCAGGGCGCGGACATTGTGATGCAGGACGTGTATATGATCGGAAATAATGTGACATTCTCTAGTCAATGGGGAACTGTATGTACCCCTGATTACGGGGACTGCGGGTAAGAACTCATCTTCATTCCAGACGCAAAGTTATTTACGTCATTGAACAATAGCTGTGACAATTGTAAAGGTGCATTTGAAGATATTTCAGACAGAATGGACCAATTCCGTGATCGCTTGTTCGTAAATGGCTGGGAAAGAACCAAGGCGGTGTGGACTGTGCCGCAAGGATTCGGGAATGATACGTTCGTTTACACTTTTCGGTAGCTGCCTAGCGGCTCATTCTTCATCTGTAGGTATTGGAAGGTGACTGTCAAGTTCCAATCGACTCGTGAACGCATTGTAATATAACTGCACAGAGGTACCCGACAGGAGCCGAGTTTCTCATTGAATCTATCCTTGGCATCAACCATGGCGCTCTCGGTGTGTATACCCATGGGCCATAACCCTCTAAATTTGCTGGTCTGACCTTTTGCACCACAGGCGTAATATCATGGGATGATCCCACGACGCCAGACATCAAAGCGGCCGCCTCCATGCTTGGCTCTGCCGTCCCTCAGTTCTACCCCTTCATTTTCAATCCGACCGCCAGCTTCCGACACGTCAAGACTTCTACTCGAATCGATCTAGGCCTGTGGCACGTCGCAACCACCCTAGAGACATTCGTCCTGGGGTGCAATCTGAACAATTCGTCTCAGTCTGTCACATGGCAAGAGTTGGGTATCGGACAGACCGGTTTGGCTTCTCAGGGGGTGATATTGGTGAACGGCGCCGAGATCGCATCGGATGGAACCGGAATACAGTTTAATGGCTTGGGATGCGGAGCGTGGGTCCTCAAGACCCCTGTCCTACAGCTATCTTCCACTGCTTGAGTCGTTACGCTTCATCATCACGACTGGAATGTGGACACGTGCACAACATGGACTTGTAATATGGCAGCATCTGTTGTTTGACTCGATTACGAACTTTATTCAGATTATTGTGTCCTAGGAGTCTCTACGAGTCTTGCTCCTTGCGGAGAGTGTGCTTTGAGTGATGTCATTCTACCTATATTTTTAAAGGCGGCTGAAGGTGGCTAATGCCTTAGGTCTTAAGATCTTACGGATTCTGTTGCTAAGGACAAAAACGAGTGTTTTACACAATCTAGTACAAGATATGCATACTCCACGGACGTACATACAGATCGTACTATACATACACTACTAAGAGTACACGGTCAATACGGTTACATATGCACATAGTAGAGTGGGCGTAGTAATAACTCTAACCCCAGCGTCTGTAGTAGCCAAATGACTAGTACCTACTGGGGAGAGACATTATCAAGACGATATAAGCATGAAAATTTACAAAAAGAAAGGATGGATCCCAGCGAAGGCTGAGAGGATATACAGTGTGTAAGAGAATACAGATAAAATTATAGCGGGAAGTTGAGACGAGCCGCACGGATGAGCTTCAAGTTGGGAGTGTTGCGGGGTTTAAACGTTCAACATGGCTTTAGGCTTGTCAGACCTTGTCGGACCACGAACTGGTGTGCCGATTGTCAAAGTTTGCGGAATTGGATAGCTTGTATTTAGCAGTCGTCTCAGTGGTTTCTGAGTAAGCAGTCACGGTGTCCATCGTACCAAGGGAAAACATCAGGGTGGGGAAGAGTAACAATAGCTAATGGTGGATACTTACCTATTGATATTTTTGATATCGGGGGCCGAAGACGAGCCAGTGTGATGCGCAAATGATAGGCGGAGCGCCAAATCATCCGCCTTTTCTCGTCGCGAGTGCCGTGTGTTCAAACTAGGAGGATAGGAAGTGCAGGGTTAGTTTTCCATTGAACGATTGCAACTCAAGGAAAGCACTTACATGACGACTAAACCCAAGCAAAATGGTCGGATCCATCAGTGAGGTCGGATGAAAGTATTTCAAACTAGTGATACGTACGTGTGGTAATGACATATATTTTGCTTACTGTCAAATGCAGTGAAATCCTACCAGAGTGATCACGACAATGAGCGCATATTTTCCAGGCCTAAACTAACAGACTCACCAAAAGAGCATTTTCGTTGAGTCAACGAGATACATAACGACGTGACCGATTTGAACGACCGCGATCAAAATACCTCGAGTAATCATGTACATGAGGAGTTGATGGAGGATCATTTGAGTACTATTTGACAGAACAGTAAGCAAACCGCACTAGTTGGAAATTATAGTCTCACCTTTTGAATTGCGTTTTACTTGGCGAAAACGTCATGGAGAGACCGATGGTTATCATGAAGTCAACGACGACACCGACGACGTGGAAAAGCGCCATTTGAATCTAATTAAAGTGGGGTAAATGGCGAGACCTTGAAGATGAGAGAAGCAAACGAACCCTCAGAGACAACCTGCCAAAAAACGAGCTGGTCGGTCTGCCCCTGGGCGATCAGGATTGCTGAAAGAAAGACGCATAAATACATCAAGTCGATGGAGGATCAAACCACGGCCTACGTATACAGATAGCTAAAACGTATGATTAAGTTTTGGGGGGTAAAGAATGGATGGAGAGCTTACCGATCATTGTGGTGCTAAAGATAACCTAGATAAGTTATTAGCACACATTCGGTTTTAATCACCTAGATAACCTCACGATGATTGCAATATACCACCAGCTTTTTCCAACTGATATAATGTAAGTTACTTTTGATATACAAGAATATTGACTCGGAAGAGTTACGGAGACGCAGCCGAGTTGCAAGGAAGATGTGAACCCTTCCCGATTGATAAATTGATATTCACAGTTACGCAAACCTGAACATCGACTCCCAGAAAAACAATGAACCCTGTGATGGCAAAATCGGCAGCAAGCACCCTGTCAATGTAGTCGTCAGCCAAGATGATTTTTTTCTCAAGATGCTACTTGCACATACTTTGGGTAGAGGATGAAGACCCCCAAGTTTCCGAAATTTTCCATCTGTGCCGTGATTTGAGTCTTGGGAACTGCGGTGAACTTGGACAGATAGCTTACCAAGTACCAACGGAGCAGGGTTGCGCTACAGCATGACTCGGCAATATCTAGGCCGCTGAGAGGATCAAGGGTTAATAACATCAAGCCAAGTCTCCCAGCAAGTGCCGCTTACACTACCACAGCTACCTGAGAAATCATTATGTCGAAGATCGGTTAATGTGTAAATATGAGGTCGATCATAAGACTTACGAAAATCCGTACTGGCCAGATATCTTTATTGTTGAGTAGATATCTCCATCCTTGGACAAGCGTAAATCCAAGTAGACTGTTAACAATATATATGAGTGCGTCATTCGCTGAGGTAGCAGCACTATGAACGCACACAGTGGAAACTGTGAAGCCTAGGGTTCTCGTGAGAATCACCAATCCTGAGCCTGCTTGTAGAGGAAACGCACCGAAGAAGAAACCATCGACCGTGACGTCCGGTGATATGTCTATTATCTATGCCATAGAGATTCAGAAAGTTGAACCTAGTGGAGAGAGAGGATGAAGAAGAAGAGTCGATGAACCGCACCGCGGAAAGGGTAGCTACTACACAGCCAAAAACTTGAGGCAGGGTAGATGCTGAAAGAACTACATAGGTGAGACTGTGTACTTATAGCCTTCACAGTCCAATGCAATAAAATGGATCATGTCGGCTGACGATATGCAATAATTACAGCTAATCAGTGAGTGAGTTGAAGGTTGAAGCTACTTGTATTAGTAATCATGTAGTCACCGGCCGCCAAGAGCCGCCAAGCAGCCTCGATGCAAAACGTGGTCTATGATCAATGATCGATTAATGATCGATGATCGATGATCGATGATCGATGATCGATAATCAATGATCGATCTCGATTGATTTTAAATTGACTCTCGACTGTGG
>QOVE01001749.1:1848-13348 GCA_003521275.1 Tricholoma sp. MG99
ACTGAAAAAAAAAAAAAAACTCTAAAAGCCTCGAGTCTTTCGGCCACCACGTATACCCTTTGTAAGGTTGTCCTTTCAGGCATTCCGTCTATTCAAATGGAGAAAGGCAGAATCCATGAATCCCAGATGCACATTGTCCAACTTGAAGCTATGGGCCGTTTCGAATTCAGTTCTCGCCGCCGATTGGGTCATTTGCAAGGGACGGTGGCAACGCCACGTTCAAGTTTAGTCGTTTGAGCCCAAGCTGTAAGCGGAGTCCAAAAGTTCACTTATACCATTTCTCCCTTACATAGAGTCCCTGTCGAAATCCTGCAGCTGATGGATAACGTTCTGCTATATCCTAACCAACACTGGGATCCATCGCGATGGTCTACTTTTTATTGTTCAGTGCACACGTCGGGATTGAATATTGAGTGTTTACTCCCATTTTCTAGTTTTTCCGATAATACCACTGATTTGTTAGCAATCGGGTCCGAAGTCTTCTACATGAGGAACCACGAACGAAGAACCACGAAGAACCCAACATATCGACATCTCGACACTGGCATATCCCTAACAATCGTGATCAACTATACCTGATGTGACAATTCAATTATGAGTCAGTGACTTATCTGCAACCCTATCTGTGTCACAAGCCTCTCTTGGTACGTTTTCAAACATGTTGTCCTGCGATATCTCCCACACCTGTGTACACAGTTCGATATGACTCGACCGATAGACACCGTGGAAGGGCGACAATTTCCATCTGGGATTTAGGAGGGAAGAGTCTGATGTGCCTCTATAGCCGCAGAATAATCTGTCGACAATTTTACCGTCTCGTCCATGTGGTAATCCAACCAGTGTAACATTTTACCGCTGCAAGGGAAAAAAAACCCACCAGGAGTTCTTCTATACGTGTTGCCGACGTTAAAGGAGTGACTTGGTGTCAATAACTTGACATCACGATGGAACCGATGGTAACGACTACTTATCCGATCTATCCGACTTTCAATAATTAGTCCGGAACTCCCCCTCAAGGCGACCCCTGGCATATCAAGGGAGGTTGCCTGATACAACGTGTTAGAGGGCAAACGTTTTGTACTGACGCAGCGTCAGTGGACCAACGGGCGCCTACAAAGACCTCCAATTCGGCTATATGAACGATATGTCACGGTCAACAGCATGTTCGGACCTTTGTGGTGGTCCTAAATTTCCTTTATAGGATTCTTCCTGATTGTTCTGTTTACGCAACCACAAGGGCCCGCGATGCCAAACGGCATTGCCCGTCTCCGACTCTCCGTCGATGACTTCTGAATTCCTTTGTTGAGATGATCGAAGGTGCTGTCACGGTTATTCCGAATGAAGCCTCACACGGTTATAAAATGACGACAGTATTTAAGGCGATGTATCTCCCTTGCTTTTTCCGACCACGTATGATGCCTCCCCCCTCGGTCGAGATACTGATGTCAGGACATTGAATACAGGTATAAATCAACTAGCTTTCTATCCTGCATGCCTAACATTTTACCCGGCGATAGTCATGATCAAAGCGATTAACATTCTAAACGACCTTTCACGAGATAAGCTTCCGCCTACTGCTATGAACCCAAGACGACTCTTTGGATCACTTTCCATTTGCGAACCGCCACTTCCACATAGACTCCCTAATGAATTACTATCTCATATCTTTTTAATCGCCACCCATCGCTTCGAAGACCGGCACCAGAGGATCCTCACACCGATTACGATATCTCATGTATGTTCACACTGGAGAGAGGTTGCCATGTCAACAGGAGGGCTGTGGACAACTCTCGTCCTTACATTTCCGACGTCTCATGGCCAACTCTCACGCACCATGACTTGGCTGTCGCGGTCCCAACCATATCCTCTCGATATTTTTCTCGATTTCCGCGACCCGTCGTGGGACTGGGAGGAGAACTCCCATGCCTTCCATTGGCAAGAGATGGAAGTTATTCTCCGACTCTTCTTGACTCATGTCAAGAGATGGAGTCACTTTGAACTTCTCACAGACACATGGGCGCCCATATTTACCTTTCTTTGGTATACGCGTCGTGTTGAATCAGCGCCGTTACTGCGGTCCCTCTCGCTTTCCCGCTGTAACGCCTATTTTGCCTCTAAGGGCGCGACGTTTCAGCCTGTAAAACTGAAGGAGCCGATGCCCTTGTTTGGTGGATCTGCATTAGATGCGTTGCGCGATCTATCGCTTTCCGGAGTCCATATAGACTGGGAAAAATCGTCGCTGCGCAATCTCACAAAGCTTGAGTTCAAGTATCATGCTAGTGGTGTCATGCCGTCGTTGGACCAGTTTTTGGACATCCTCGCTGGATGCTTGGACCTACGTCATCTCTCCATCATCGGATGGGGCCCTCAGTTCGAAAAAACATCTGCTCGAGGAAACACAGTCCCTCAGCCACAACGCAAGGTGCAATTACTGCACCTTACCAGTTTTACCCTTGGCTTGATCGATATTAATTATGCTGTCAAGCTTCTTTCTCTTTTCTCGTTTCCCTCCATTGAGAGCCTAACGTTAGAGGATGTTTCATTTACGTTGAATCCTCTAGAAAATCTGGATGCAACACCCATTCTAGAATGGCTAATGACACCAATCGACTCCTTGGATAGCCTATCACCTACTTTCCACGGTTTTTTCTTGCATGGTATTCTTTCCCTGCAGCTCCACGGCGTCCATTCGAAAGAAGTAGTATTTTCGCGTTTCTTCTCGGCACTTCCGAACCTTCGGAAGCTTAGTCTATTTGACGTCTCGCACCATGCATTGGCTGCACTGCATCCTTCGGATGCCAATAGAGCAGCTGGCTTTCATGCTTTATGCCCCGCCTTGAATGAACTCGAGTGTAGGAACATGGAACCCGCAACTCTGCTGAACGTCGTTCGATCACGCGCAGAAATGGGGGTCGGCTTGCCCCTTGAAAATGTATCCTTCGATTCCTTTAACGACGCTTTCCATCCTACGCTTGACGATCGTCTCAAGCTCACTGAAGTGGGAATAAAGGTTCTGTCCAGGTCTACTAAAACCTCCTAAATCTGTACATGCTATAGCACAGCCATTGTAATTACTTACAGCTTCTGTATGCCAGACTACTATATCTTTATTTACTCCCTCGTTTGTATGCATAGCCGTCATCATGTATCGATAGGATTTTTCACTCCAAATGGGTAAACTGAGACTTTTGTCAGACAAATCCGGAATTCGGACACCTTATTATAAGCATAGCTCAAATGTCTTATCCTATCCTCAGCACCCTTCTTTTACACTAGCTGCAAGCTTAGATTCAGGTGAGCAACCCTTCTAGCGTTAGTGTCCTTCGGTTGGGGCGAGCCGGCTGAAAATTGAACTGCGACAATCTAGCCTTACTAACTATCCATATAAAGTACGGCTGCACGCACAGACAAACCCCCAGGCCCCATCTTCAAAGATAACAAAGGTGAGTTGACAGTGGATGTAAATCTTGCGAACGAGCCCTAGACTATAGGTCAAATAGCAAGCAAAGTAATCATGGCCGCCGCCTCGAGCACCAACATGCGTCAAATGCGTTACGAGATATGTGTGACCTCGTTCGACCCGATTGTCTACTCCGACGAGGTCAGCAATGCACTCTGTGTACCACAGCCTCCTGGAATACCTACCAAACGATTTCTGGCAGAGCTGGCTATCAAATACGAGGGACGACTCATGGCCGAACGGGAGTGGACTTGTTGGAATTGCCCCAGGAAGGCGACCTGCATGGTTCACACTCCTTGCTCGTACCTTCATCTTCCCGAGCCGATGGTGGTGGATTTTGCGCAGGCTGTTTGTGTTAATAGGGGAGAATGTGATGCGGCGGCGAGAGCGTTTGTCGCTACGAGTTTGGCTCCCATATTCTCGGAAGCTTCCGCTAGGAGTCGGTGAACTATCGTTGCGACGGCATCGAAATACAATTAGTTGTAAATATAATGTATGCTTCAAAATCATCTACTGTACTTCCAAGTTTTCTCAAATGACAAACTGAAGCGAAGTATCCTAGAGAGGAAGGTGTTAAGAGACAAAGTCATTGGTTCCGAAAGTCGGTGGCCTACAATATGGTGTGAGCTCCCTAATTGCGGCTTCTGGCTGTATCTCGGCTGAAGAATCAATCTATTGCACATTCATCAGTGAAAGTTCTGTCTCAAAATTGCTTGCGTACCTGATAGACCTCAGTAGTTCCTGATACGACTGCTTTGGTCTCATCTCTATATAGTATATTAAAATAAGGTGTATGAGAGCTCAGCGGATTCATACTTAGCGCTTGGGTAAATGCCTACAGTCAAACGGCTCCGTTAGTCAAACAATTACGATGGCGTTGCATGAGATACCCACATAGCTCATGGCACCAACTGCCTTTCCATCAGCAAAGGTATCGGAACTCGTTTGTGAGTCCTCGCATCCAGACCAGGAAATCTTTGGAGGGCCCATGAACAAGGTTTTCATGCAGGGCGAGATAAACGTACCACATCTGCGGGGCTTGAGAGACGTTTCAGCATGCGTGGGTTAACCTGAACACCCTTCAATCGCCCATGAGGGGAATACTAATAATTTAGATGTCAGTCACTCTGAATGAATATATGTACGTTCCATTGAATACGCACGACATATGGCAGATCTAGATATTAAGCATGAGGGTATGGAATGGAATATCGGTGCGACGTACCTAATACAGTGCCGGAATGGCAGGCCTTTTCAAAAATAGGTTAATTACCTGCGAGCATGATGGTCCTTTCCGAATTGGAAGCGTTACTCACGTCGAATACAGCCTATGATGGAGAAGCAACAATTATGAAATGGATCTAGGATCTATGAATGGAAGACTCACTGTGAGTCTGCATCCTGCTGGCAGGGGCTTCACCTGGAATGACATATGGGAGTTATTGTTTAATAGGCAGGCGGAATGCATACCATTATCATGTGCATTTCCTGCATTAAAAATTAATTAAACAACTCTGCGCCAGACAAACAAAGCGATCAACATACATCATCAATGATATGACCATTCTTCTTGAAATCAACCGGATATATGACTGGTGTATAATTAGCAACCATCAAACGAAGTAAAACGAAAAAGATAACCTTCGTCCAATCCGTCGAGTTCATCCCCGTCTAAGTCTGGCGTCTGCCCACCGTGACCAGAATCTACGACCGTGACCAGTCAGATGCGTCCAAGACAACAATTAATATGTTTACAGTGGAAAAACAAAGAGTCATCGGGTCTCGCGCTACGCACAAGCCAGCGCATCGCATCAAGCATATTCTTCCTCGTAGGTATATAACGCGGGTCCTTTGAGTCATCCGTAAGCAGACGAATGTCACTATCTTTGTAGCCACAATATTCTAGATTGATCTGCTCAGAGACGGCAGTCGTGGTGAAGTCATAGGACCACCCACTGATCAGAAATCTGCGGACATTATTCGCGTCATTGACACATCCACGGAGCTCGTGAGGTTGTCCTTTGTAGTTGATCCCAATCTATTTATAGAGAGATGTAAATAAAATCATCTGATTTTCAAGGAAATCATCTGAGCGCTTACGCATAATGCTTTCTTCCTTCCTGTGCACCTGGAATATCTGAAGCCAGGGGCGGCAACAGGCTGCTGCGGGTGGGAATACGAATACAAAGCGTTGACGTTTTGGCCATTGGAATGCGAAACATTAAGGTTTTGGATATTCGAATGCGAGGGTCGGTGAAGAACGGCTGGATGGTGGGATGTATGATGAGATGTATGATGGGACGCATGATG
Organism: Tricholoma sp. MG99; assembly: GCA_003521275.1. Taxonomy (NCBI): domain Eukaryota; kingdom Fungi; phylum Basidiomycota; class Agaricomycetes; order Agaricales; family Tricholomataceae; genus Tricholoma; species Tricholoma sp. MG99. Next base: position 7,619 of record QOVE01001749.1, read on the forward strand.
GGATCTGTGGTGAGATCTGTGTCTGTCTTTCGGGATTGGGGTAGTTGGCTTTGGGGGAGGTGGAGGCGGTGGTAGAGGGTGAGAAAAAGAATGGGCGCGAGTTCGAGGGGGGTACTGCGGTTGGGGAAAGTAGTGTGGAGAATCCGAAGGAACATGTCTGTGGTGATATTGCCTTGGACGCTCGTGACTAAAGAAGGGTTTGGATTAATTAAAATGTATCTCAAGTGAAGGGGGCGCTTATTTACTGTTGTCCGATGCTTTCCGAATCGTAGATTCATCAAGGTCAAGTGACATGTAGCAGAAACAGAAATCTTACTCGTAAGTAGGCATATGTCCAGGCAACATAGGAACAAAGCCTGGTGCAGGACCAGGAAATTGCACCATGCCAGTGGCCGGGACGGAGCCGACACGCGGTCTTGAATAACAACAGGGTAAGCATACCTAGGCTCGCAAGAGCTACATTTTAGGTTTATCGCAACATACATTGCAGGATACCTGGGAAGTTTTTAGCGCGTTTATTAGAAACTAGGCCTAGGCTACATACAAAGGGTTAGGTGACTGTCTTCCATGAGCCTTGGGAAGACTATCCCGGACTTCTCGAACATCCCACATCATCTTGCCAATGGACTTGAGCTTTCAGCACTGGAAAGTGATTGTGTTTGAACGCTAGAAAAGTGCAAGCGAAACCCTTCCACTGGCTCAAAACCGAGATGAGGGGAACTTGGGAAGCAGTAACTGATGGACTTTCAAGTTCAGTTTGATGATCAAGACGAAGTATAAGGACGTCTCCGGAATGATACTATTAATAAAAGATTTTAAATGCCGGTAAGTACTGCTGACATGGACAGCTGTGCGGTGTTGGTGCGGCGAGTACGGGGTATGTAACAGCACCTTAACCCGGCGTTCCTGAAAAGGGCAACTCGGAGAAAATTATCCTCAAATTATCCTGCGAAACTTATGATTGCGTTCCTGCCAAGGTGATCTACGTAGTATATACTGGGCCGACTCGAAGTCCTCTGTTGTTCTTCAAATTTGGATTTCAATCATGATTGACCTTGTGCTTGATTCAAGTTCGTTCTGGCCGCCGTCCAGAGATGAAACAAGGTAAGCACCTGGAACATTTTGAATATCTGTGTGTTATTCTTGAATCTTGATTATCGTTCGCCTACAAATGTCAATGATGATCGACTTCAAGCTTCAGCGCTTCAGCCTGGCATCCATCGCAGTAGCAAGAGAGGATTTTCAAGCTTGATCCGAGGATGGATTTCGGTACTCGGGAGTCAGATTACATGTTCCGACTCCATCCGACTTCCATTCATCCCAGATCGGATCCGAGAAGCACTCACAGTAGTCAAAAGGCTACGACTCATCGATGATGATAATAGGTATGGAAGACAGGAAACGTAACTTGAACCATGGCACAAGCATAAAATTCTTTGCACTGCTCCTCACTAATCAGACTGACTCGAATATAACTTGGCTAGATCAGGTCGTCTAACTTCATCCCTGCTCCAACTTTTATACAGGATCCGAGTCCAACGGTAGCTCAAACGCCCACGGCGCCTTTTGATTAAACAGCTTGATCCGAAACTTCGCAGCACTCTAGTAGTACTACTAGTAGTAGGTGTAGCGCTTTTGCAATACTACTGGTGATACTTGAAGTTCAGGGACAGAAATGGGACTCAGTCAGGCTGCATTAGCACACTAGATAAAATGGTACGTGGTTTTGCTTCGCCTATTTACTACTTACTACCTGGCTGATTTCTTGTTGAATTAGACAACGACTCGGAGTCCTTGTTGGATATTTTTCAGCTTCCAAAACTACACATTCTGGGATGCTTGGGGATCAGCAGATCATCGTGTGACGTGAGACGTTTGTAACGTTCGGTAACTCAATGGATTCTCCATGACCGGACCTCTCAACTTCGTTTTTGTTTGCTGTAGCATATTGGACGAATGGGATTGTGTCCAAGTGCCATCCACGTGTTGTTCCGCTTTCAGCGTTCAATGATTTGATGCTCTGCTAGTGCTGTGTGCCCCCCTCGAACATCAAACAAGAAATATAGCAGCAAACGACGTTCACGGTATAAGATCCTTCCGTCTTATTTACTTCATAATGATCTACTGTAATGTCCACCCGTGGTTCAAGTAGCACGATGGTTGCCTACTCGCGAGTCCCATGAAATTGGACGGGCGTCGTCTCCTATTATATCATGACTTCTCAGGATGTGGTAAATCGAGAAGGGCCCGAGCGATATGGTCATGTACATATCACAAGGGCATTTTGCGGTCGGAGGCAGCGGATGTCAACAACACATCAACTTGAACTTGTGGGGGCCAATCGTCATGATAACAACCTCTAAAACTGTACACTCACTCATGTTAGACCGTGGCAAAAAAACAGATCTTCTTAAACGCCTCTGCGCATATCTTGATGCTGCAGGAGGCAACGAACTTTCTTTGTTAACTTTTCGATGAATTTCCTCCCTCTCCAGAAGCAGTTGGCAGCTGCTTGAGCTGGGATACAAGTACAACGTAAATTGCGGGAATCAAAGCGATAGCTCCAAGACAGTACTCACACCAGGGAGTTCAAGTTTTCAGCGCGACTAAAAACTTTACCGAAATTGCGAATTTCGGTGAAAATTTAGGAAAACCTGAAACTGAACTGTAAACTAATGATTTCAGGTGTGCATAATCTAAGGTCCAGATTACAAATTTAAGTTTTATTCTGAGAACACCTGAAATTATGGTTGAAATAAGATATTTCAGGCAGCCACAAAACTAAAGCAACATTTTAGGTTTCAGTATTGATTTCAGGAAGCCTGACAATAAAACTTTTATGCACAACAAAATAGGTTACAAAACAAAAAGTTTCAACACTGGTTTCCGGAGCACCTGATAACAAAAGTTTTGTAGATAATTCTGGGCGTCCGGAAATGGCAACCAAAATTATTAGTCTCGGGATTCCAAAAACGAAGCGTACGACAAGCGTACGATCATCTTGGATCATCTTGGATCATCGTACTCCTACGCTCCGTATCACTGGTGTCTTGCCTAGTCATTCTATAAAATAGTTCATATTATAATTGACATGTCTATATATACTACCATGGTCGAGGGCATGTTGCACAAATACAGCGGGCAAAATATAATAGCTATATCTATTCCTCATCTTAGACCACCTAGTGTGATACAGAGATAAGCATGTTTCACACGAGGTTGTGAGGAACCCACATACCATATGCACCACTTCTTAGTTAACGAGAAGCTCTAAGGTCACATACGGGTGGCAAGAGTTGTAGCCTGTGTGACAGTGTTTCGGAGTGAGTCAACAGTCTTCTTCATTGATGATGCCTTGCTTTGAGATGTGCGATACTTGAGCAACGAGATAGCAATACAGTCAAGAGGCCACATATCCTCATAATTATCAAGTCCAGGAAACTTCGAAGCCATCTACATTGAGTCAGTGGTGACTTCGAAGCACAACATGCATAATCAGCGTACTTCTGTCTGGAATTTCTTCAGCCAAGCTGGTTGTTGTTTGCTGAAACACAACAGCAGGTCTAAATGTTCCCTCAAGAGTATATGGGCATGCACCTAGGAGTAATTTGGTAAACAGAGTAGAGATTTTTAGATGCTGTGAAACACCAACTTTCACGGCATCCAAGTATTCTTCTTTCCAGTCAACTTGTTCAAGGAGGTTTCTTCGTCCTGTGCCCTTTGGCCTCTTGATCTTGATTTTTGTGGAAACCACCCCAGCTGATGAGTTCCCAGGTTGAACATCAGGTAATACCATCAAATCAGACCTTTGCTCTTCATCAAGTGACCTCAAAGATGATACAGGGGAACTCAATGGGCTGGAATTTGCACTGGATGGACTGCACGAAGGACCATGTGAAGGTGAGTAACCTGGTGAAGCTGGATGCAAACTGGGAGAAGAGGAACCAGAAGGGGCTGAAGATTGATGTGCCTCTACTCGACAGTATGGATGGAAGCGTACACGAGTGACAGTACACCAAGCGGATTTTTCACACTCTCGGCTGCTCCACTTGGTGTGTATGTTAAGTGGATGTGTCCTCAGCCTTGCCTGCTCATGCCATTAGTCTCCCTCGCAGTTGTGCCTCAGCGGTCTTACTTTTTGTTTCTCCTACTGTAAGTTTACCCATAAGTTTTGTCTTCGTTGATTACTCTCTGACACCAATCCCTCAGATGAACACATCCGCACTTGTAGGTCGGCACACCCTTATCGGTGATGAGCTATATACTATCGTGAAAGGCCATGCATATGATCTCCCGCCAATTCCTGACCGTGTCGCTCCAGAAATTGACTCGGTATTGTTCAAGCCATTTAATACAATAGACTGGGCATACAATCAATTCCCTTTCATGATGCTTATACCCAAGCACAAGCCTTTCTACTACCCTCTGTTTGACCGCCTTGACATTGAAGAATTTAAAGTTCCTGCCAAGTGTCTCGGACCCGGTCGCTGGTGTCTTGACCCCAAGCTTGTTACCGAGTGGGTGTCTTTGGAGAGAAATCTTCGTGCAGCGGTGTATGCAATGTTGAAATTATGCGGAGGAGCACTGCCTAAACTTTTTCAATTCTGGCCATTTCCCAAGTGTTACGGATACGAATTATCCTATTCCTGTCGTCGTCATGTGCAAATTATTACAATGCGATCCAGGGATGCATTCGTACCGCTCATTGCAGCTGTAACATTGATGTTTTTGCTCCTCCAAGAATGAGAATACTTAGTCAAAGATTTTGAGTGGCGGGATAAGGTGCTACTCACAACCAATATACATCCTCAGTGGCTCGCTGCATTAGAAAGTTCCGCTGCTGGAGACTTCGCCCTGGAGAGATTGGGTGGCATTGTTGAGATACAGACATGTGAATTCAGTGGCATTCTTCATCTCTTTGCTGATCTCCCCCTGGACTTATATCTATATTGGGGAAAATTAAAATATCTCGATAGTTCACGTCTACACCCTTTTGCCACTCCTTTGTTTCCAGGACCTGATGAAATCGAAGTGCTTTCAGCTGTGTCTGTGAGTCGAAGGCCTGTCCATCAAAAACACAAACGTCAAGACACCATATCACTTCCTTGTCAAAACACCACACCACCTCCTCATCAAGACACCACATCACTTCCTCCCAATGATTCCATGTTGCCTTCTAAATCGTACCCTCCAGTTGAAAAACATTCTGGTCAGAAGGTGGGTGAAGACTGGCATACATTTTTCTCTCATCGGGGAGATGCCGATCTTCTGAAAGCATCTAGAGAAACTCTGGAGCAGCTTCAAAGCCGTATGCAACGATTAGAAAATGCCAATAAGGGTAATGTGCCAGGCAGGAGAGGAGCTCAAGTCTACAGATGGGAGGATGTCGATGGTTTCCGTGTTCGAAAAGCAGTATGTCGTGGGGACTCTGAAACAACATGGTATGATTACGGCACAAAGCAACGAAAATACGATAGCTTCCGTGATGAATGGGACCTGTGCAGTGAATTCGACCCCTCTGATGCCCCGCATTATGATGACGATGACGACATTGTGACCCATGAAGAAGATGGAGGCAATGCACCTCCGTCAACACTGTTTCCCGATGACGCCTCTCTTGATCACAATGAGGGTGATTATTCCTCATCTGCTGATTTGCAATGTGTTCTCGTTCAACGTGCTGTGGTCGATTATGAAGCCTTTAACTTCATCGACACTATCGAAGACAGG
>QOVE01001764.1:0-16472 GCA_003521275.1 Tricholoma sp. MG99
TATTGTGGTTGCGAACAACTGTCAAGTATCTGAGGTTGCCGAAGGTGTGCACTGTAATCAATTAACCTGGCACTTATGCCAATGTCTTGCCTGGCAGAATCGTCGTCTTACACTACAGAGAAAAATATGGAAGTGCTGGTAGAACAGTTCATGGACTTGCACGCTTCTAGTCCTACTTTTCGTCAGGTATTCAAGTCACAACTGACTGCTCAACAATTCGTGGATGCCTACAAAGCATTTGTATCCAAGGTCACTGCAGCTACCGAAATCAACCAAGGGACAAGTCGGATCTTAGAGAAGCTCACACATTTCGGGCTAGCCTTAGCGCTTGATGTTCATATTAATGGATCACAGAAACGGGAGGTTTGTTGAATACACTCTCTCAATTGGCTGTGGTTGATTGAACCTTTCTAGATCCTGGAGACATTACAGTCGGCAGAGGCTATCTTTAATCCAAGTGCCGATAAGCTGGCCATTGATCCCGGTCTTGTTTCGGATGCACGGTCAGTACGGCAACGTATAGCATCAGCTAGGTTCAGTATGCAAGTCGGTGAACGAAATGTTATCAAGACTATTGCCCGGATATCGGAGTGGCGGAAGATCATCCAAGTGTCCGAGCGAAAACGGTTGCGGAAAACAGTTTTAGATCTGTGCGCACTAGATCCTTCTTTCTTCGTCAGTGTGACATTCATATTATTCCCTTAGGCGAGAAACTCGACGTCAAATATCATGTCTGTATGAGTGGATTCATTTATTAACGTCTGAACGAGGATTATGGCCTCGCCAAGATACGCGTTTATGGCGGATAGATGAAATTGAAGGCCCATATCGAATACGGTGCGTGGCTGAACGCATTTTGGTATTCTCCGCTTCAACGGTTTCCCTGTCTGCAGGAAAAAACTTGAACCGCAAAATGACAAAACCCCGAGCTCCAGAGTCGATTCAAGCGAGCAACACGATCGCGATGTCCAAGTTCCCGTACCAGATATGTCGCCTGCGAGTCAGGCTGAAGTACCCCCGTGGGCCGAGTCTTATGACATTTCTACCGCTGAGATGGACGGTTGGTACAAGATTTTCCCGTTCTGCACTATGTTCAACATCGTACAGATAAACAACTTGCCGAAGAGATCGCAGATGACAAGCATCGTAGGGTACGACATGAATTGGAACCTGGAGATGTGATCGAAGCTGTGGGCACCGTTGCACGTGTTACTGGAGTGGATTCATCCCGTTAGTGTCGTATTGACCTCAATGGGCGACTCTTACTGACAGATGGCCCGAACTCTCCGTTATATAGCTGGCTTGCTCATTATTGGCCGGACACACCTGTATATGGTTGACGGGCTTGTTGAAAATGATGATTGTGAGGTGATCGAAGCTCATGAGGCTCCTAGACGGCTCTTCTTCGTTCCTGGAAGCACTGTCGAACTTGATGGTCCGCAAAGAGCACAGCGGTGGCAAGTGTTTGAAGCATTGATTGGTGTTTTGCATCTTACCTTTTCTCTTAGGTCTCATGATCAAATCGCAACATACAGTGATAAATCGTTTTTGTTCCGTGACGTGGCGTAAGGCTTGACTTCTATAATTCGATGGTCTACGCTAAGATACCTGTGTATCAGACTAGAGCTTTACTTTAAAGACAGCCGGTCCCTCTTGATCGTGTTTCTGACGAAACAGAGGCGCGTCGAGATTGACCAGAGGCTTGCTGAAATCATTGGTCGACATACTTCTGAAGTGGCTCTGACTCCCGGCCTGCCCCGAACTCCCAAGATATCTCGTATGAGCTCAAAGGTCATGACGGGACCTCGTGTGGATGAGTTATCCGCGGCTCAGCGGAGATGGCAATCTCGAGAAATAAGCAATGTGGGCCTTGGTTCCATAATAAATCGTATTCTGAGATGGCTGAATATAACCCTCGCGAGTATAGTTTACCTACCTCAGCGTGCTCAACCAAATATCAGGGAGAACACCTGGCGACGCAACACAATACCCTGTCTTTCGTATGTATTTGTCAATAATTCGATTCTATAGTTGCTGATTATGTTTCAGCTTGGATATTGAAGGATTATACTTCACAAACTTTGGACCTTGATTCCCCGGCCTCATATCGAGAGTAGGTCATTTAAGCCTTGAGGACAAGCCCGGCTCCTGATATATATAATGCTAGTCTAACCAGGCCCATGGGAGCGCTAACCCCCGCTCGTAGGGAGGCAGCAGAGACGCGATACGTCAACTTGCAGAGTGTGGACGAGGAGCCGTTTCATTATGGGACTCACTTTAGTTCTTCGATGATCGTGTGCCACTTTTTGATACGAATTTCACCATTTACCAATATGTTCAAAACTCTACAAGGTGGAGATTGGGATCTTCCCGATCGGCTTTTCAGGTGATAGCTGGTTTATTATGACCAAATTGACCAACTTGACTTATACTTACTACTCAGTGATATCTCAAGAGCATACGAATCAGCTGCAGAAGATGTTCGTGGGGATGTTCGTGAGTTAATCCCGGAGTTCTTCACTTGTCCTGAGAAAGTATAATTCTATATGTATAAGTGTCTGTGATTGACCTGAGGTGTTGATTCCATAGGTTCCTCGAAAATGCGGCCAACTTAGACTTTGGCGTTCAACACAGCACTGGTGAACGAATACATGATGTGAAGTTACCTCCATGGGCACATAAAGATCCTCTCCTATTTATCATTTTGAACCGGCGGGTAAGTCTACCCTGACTTATCAAATCTTCACCGACTGATGGATCAGTCAGGCGCTTGAGAGCTCTTATGCCAGTGAACATCTTCCTGCATGGATAGATCTAATATGGGGCTGCAAGCAACGTGATCCAGAGTCCCTGAACGTTTTCCACCCCCTCTCGTATGAGGGATCGATAGGTCTGTTAAGAGTAGTAACTTCTTCGTTTTTGTCTTCCTCTTACCTTGTGGCCTACACCAGATCTTGACAAGATCACGAATGAGCTTGAACGTGAGGCAACGGTCGGAATCATTCATAACTGTTAGCGTTTTTATTTATTTATCAGAATACCTCTAACCTCAGTTTTAGTCGGACAAACTCCCCGCAAACTGTTCAATGCTTCTCACCCTCAGCGCCTGAATCATGGACATGCAAATCTTCCCATTGGCACACTGTATGGCATTGAGGAAGACTCCCACCTTCTTGTTCAAGATATCCGTTGTTTCAGAGGTATGAACTCCAGAATATCTTCGATGCAACACAAGTAAATTCAAAATCAAATTTAGATCTGGGGCCCGCCACTCCTGTCCACGAACTTGGGTATGATGTTATTGGAGAGAAAATTCTGCCGTGCCCGGATGGTGTGCTATGTGCACCGTTGCACCCACATGAGCAAGTTGAATGGCGCTTAGGAGGGACAGAACTGCGGGTAGTGGCAGATTCAAAGGTGGGCTAGGTTCTTCATTTCCATACTTGCGCATCTCACTTTTTAAAGGTAGTGCAAGTGATTGAGAGCGCGTTCTGCAACTGCGCCACTTTTGCAGATCCCCAATGCCTGGTCACAGGTTCTAGTGATTACACTGTCCGCCTTTGGAAGGTTTCTCGAGGCGATGGTGCATTTTCTAGTGGCCCTATGCATCTTACTTTGTCCCATATCATGCGCATTCATACTCGTGAAGTGACTTGTGTCGCTGCATCACGGACGTGGTCTATAGTGCTGAGCGGATCCAAAGATGGCAGCGCGGCATTGTGGGATCTGAACAGAGGTGTCTATGTGAGGTCCATATGGCACGGCAAAGGGGACGAATCAACGTCAGTGAATTTAGTAGCTATCAATGAAAGCACGGTGAGTTTTGAGTACGTTGATCTGAAACTCAATTCTGACTTCTCGAAGGGCTACATTGCTACCTGCTCACATTTGAAGTTGTGTCTACACACTATCAACGCTAGACCAATGGCTACGCTGGATCTTACGATGACACCTTCTTTCTCGAAACTCGTCCCCACAATAACCGCGCTAGCGTTCCATGAGCGCGAATATTCTCATCAAGGTGTTCTTGCTACTGGAGGACCAGATGGTTCTATCACTCTTCGCACATGGACGACAGATGGTACTCCAGAAAACGAGAAAGCCCGGTGGGAATTCAGAACGATCAGAACTATGAAAGCTCGGACGGTTGGGCGCGGCGTTACCCGTCCACCAAGTATAACCTCTTTAAAGTTTCTCGGGTAAGCTCTCTTGCATCCTGTTTTGGGAGAGAGCTCCGTCATCTAAAAATACCCTCAGGGAATCTTTATGCCATGGCGAAGAGACAGGAAGAGCTTATATGTGGCGGTTCCCGGATTGATCCAAGCCTTGAAAGGTCTACATAGGTCCCGGGTCGAGGCCACCCTATATAAGTGAAGTTCATCCTGTTCCACTGGCGCTTTCAGGACATAGGATTAGCAAGCTGACTACATGGCACTCTGGCTAAACTCGTGGATCATTATAGCAGAAGTACTTGTAGCACAATATTGATTCTACAAACTAGACTCTGATCTTACAACACTAGGGTCAAGATATGTATGTATGGTACAATATGGTACATCGATCTCGCCGCAGCCTCGAACGGGCCGTTTACTTAATAATATATTCGTACCATGCGTACTTAGTATCACAAGCCTTGGCGTTGAGTAAGCTTTTCCCATGGCAGTTGGCAGTGCACTGTTCAACCCTTAACGTCGACCTAGTTATATTTCCTATTCTATCTGCCTATTTCCTATACACATATAACATCGAACCGACTAGAGAGCCATGTCCAGCGTTTTTTCAAAGTCATCTTTCAGGCTGGTGCCGCACAAGGGCTAACTGGACATGACATCATCGCATGTGGAAGGTACAATTACAAGGCGCTTGTTTTGCTGTGCAAGTGTCATGGGCAGTGCTCCAGCGACTACTTAGAACTAGATTGCTACATGCTGCAAGTCATGTACAACTGCTGCTTCCTTCCAGTTCTCTATGGATCGCCAAAACACCCCTTGGCTTCAAACTCCTGATACGAGACTACCGCCTCAGGCTCTTCCTATCGACCACATCTTGAAGAATCATCGATACTTTGTGCTTGAGGACAAAATGTATGTCATAATGCATCGCTAATTTGCAGCCAAGGCTGATAAATTTATGTTCAAGTCTCTCGCATACATCCGACACCCCCCTTGCAAGTCAGGCAGACCCTCTGACGAAGGCCCACAATGATCAGGGTAAGACGCGTAGTTGTCACCTATCTCGATTTTCTATTGAATCATTTTACAGGATCACCAGTGAAGGATGAAGGAAACCCCATGTACCCTTCAGATGAACCAGGCGAAGAGATGTCAGAGGTGTCTCGTGTGTGGCGGATCTACGTGGACGAAGCTACCAAATTCGATGCTTCGTGGACTGATGGGTGTAACAGAGGCATTGATGTACTGCTCGTATTTGTAAGTTTATCGTCACGGTTGTTTCCGCCATCTTTGTGTAACAGTCTCTACTTTGACAGACTGGTTTGTTTTCTGCCGTCCTGACAACGTTCATCATTCAGTCATACCAATTCCTGACTTCGAGTGTCGGGGACACTACAAATGCACTCCTCACACAACTGCTCGCAATACAGGCACAATCCGCTGGAATCCAGGTGATACCTGCGGTGGTCGGAACGCAAGCATCGCTCAACCAGATGCTTTGGGTGAACGGCCTGTGGTTTGCTGCACTGTCATGCAGCCTTTCTACGGCACTTATATCTATGCTTGCGAAACAATGGTTACAGGCGTTCATCTCCGATATTTCCGGTACTCCCCATATCAGGGCACGACAGCGTCAATCCAGATACAATCAGTTGCAGAGGTGGCGTGTACTCCCAGTAATCAATGCGCTGCCGCTATTGCTTCATGTAGCGCTCCTTCTATTCTTCTCTGGACTTATCGTTTTCCTGTGGTCGATAGACCTACCACTCACTATTGTCACTGGCATTATCGCGGCTCTCGCATATATATTCTATTGCGCCTCCATCTTCCTTCCTCTGATATACCCTGATTGTCCATACCAACACCCGATATCCGACCATCTACGTAAGTGGTTATCAGCAAAACCGCGCTGCTTGGATATCGAAGAATCCGCCGAACTTTCTCCTGAGGGTGAAGCTATAACACCTAACCGAACGTACGGACTATTCATGTACAACTTCGATAGGCTGATGATTTTGTTTTTAGACCTCCTACCATAACACTTGACGATGAGCTTGATGCATCTGCCCTGGTGTGGCTCTTCACAAACTCTACAGACAAACGCGTGACTTCGGCAGCACTTCAGGCTATAGCTGGCCTACCTCGCCATTTTTCAGCTACCCATATTCTCAGAGAAGCAGATGCAATTAAGCTGGTTGAACAGGCATTCCAATCCTGCTTCGAGAAAGACACCACCGTCGGTGTCCACTGGCACCTCCTCGATGCTGATGGGGCATGGTTGTATTGCAAGGCATGGATGAATTTAACACGAGGAATATCGAAACAATGGCCAGTGGAGCTCCTTGATCCTCTCCGAAAACTCCAGAATTTGAAGGACAATTCTGATGTTTCTGCGACTGCCTCCTCTCTGCTTGCCGTATCCCAATCGTCGCTTGATGCACATATGGCCCAGTGGGATCTAGTGGCTCATCTCTCTGAATATGTGACGGGCAAAACAAAGCTTTCTCATTCAACTGTTTGCTGGCTCCTCGATAGCATTGTTGAGAGTGTCATGCTGTTGGAGATGCCCATCGAAGTCTTCGAGAAAGCTGCTCTATCTGCCAGAGCTGTCCCTGTCCTGCTACGTCTTCTTCGACACACCGAACAATTTCCGACGTCTCACATCCGAAGCGCCACGGCGCTTGCTTTGTATAGTTTTACGTGTGGTCCTGTAGACCTAGGCCTCTACCAAAACGAAGAGCTACGACGCATGAGATATTGCGAGGTGATGCTGTTGTCATTGTCAAAGATCGCTGCCAATCCATCGCAATTCAGTGTAACAGATCCTCTTCTTGACATCACTGCCAGAGAACTGTCGAAGTTGGCTTCCCCTGCTGCCCACTATCCTGATCACCTATCACATTCATTGAAGAAGATTGCTATGTCAAGCCTCATGCATCTGTTTACGGCAGGCCGTATCGCGGTCGGCAAATTCTCGGACGAAGCACTCGCCGATGTACTGCACCTCCTTTACCACATCCCAATGATTCCCTCCGAGGCCCAACTCTTAATGGTGAAAATGATCGTCAACATACTGCGGAGATCAACTCATTCGGATCTACTGACCTGGTCAGTACGGTCACTGAAGAAACTTTTAGCAGGATGTCCCATATCAGTTATCCAAGCTTTTACGGAGAGTGGTGGCATCAATGCTATCCTTCGTACACTCAAAGTCGGAGATGTCGGCCACCGTCAGCTCCGGGCTGATAGCTGGCAGACATTGTGCATCTGCATAAATGCAAGTATTACCCTTGCCGACCTCCAGTATGAACCGCCATCTTCGCTGTCTAGTGCCCTCAAAAAACAATTGGATGCTATATTCCAATCTGACTTCTTCGACACCTTTTGCTCGACGATCAGTTTGCGGCCTTGGTGGTTTTTTGAGGTCAGCGAGGACTGGATACCGACATTGACAAGACTATGTCGTCTTAGGCCCCACGAAGGTGTCTGGCGGAATATCATAAGATTGCTTCATGACGCCGACGCCAAGACTCAAGATCATCAGGGAATCTCCGAAGCGTTATACGAGCTGGAGAACATCCTTAAAAGTAGCCAGCATAACGACCACAGGCCTATTAACGAGGTTCTCGATAAGGAAGATCTCGGCAGGGTGACTATGATGCAACAGCGTTCGAAAGCAAGGCCCCTTCTGACTGGAAGGGTGTCCGAGCCAGACAATTTGACAGAACAGTTTAAGCTGCAGAACGATTCATAGTGTTCGCATTGTTGCAAGATCAAATTTGGACGCAAGACTCAGTAGTGTTATTGCTCCATGGTGGGCTTGGCACTAAATTCCAGTACTAAACTTCATGTATTGGGCTTCACTCCCACTGGCACTCTGCATGTTTCCCCTTACGACACATGGTTATCACCATCGTTTCATTACCCATATTTTTCGAAGATCTTTGAAGCGTATTTTACGAGCAGAGGATTGAAGATGTCGATAGCTCATTTCTATCTATGAAGGTAGTAACCGGTACTGTTCGTTCTGTATGAATAATGTGCTTTTACCGTCCTGGGGTATGACCATGTACTGTTCGTCGTAAATGTCCATAAATGTGAGATGTAATGTATGCTGGAACTGCCGGCGGATGTGAACAGTGACTCCAATTTTGAATTCTCGACTTGAGCCTGTTTGGACACTTGAGCATGTTGCACTTGTGTAGCCGGCGCCTGAGCTCGACGATATCGAGAAATATCATGAGGCAAAACTAATCATCAGTTACACCAGCATATGCACTCCCCCACGCATTCCTACAAGACCTTGTAGCTACCGATCGAATCACGATTTTTTAGCAGCCAAGCACATATCACTCTAATATCTGGACACTGTTGCTAGTTTTGACTCAACATTAACGAATCGTGAAATGCATACTAATTCACAAAGTGCTTGAACGCCTCGTAACAGGCGAGAATATGCCTCCTATTGTCAAGCGGTTTCATACCGTCCCTTAGACGGCGAGCGGGGCGAGGCACCGCAGGAAGATGGGCATACACGACGGTTTGTGTGGTAGGAAAGCGCCCTAGCGCAACAGCTTGTGCAAGTTGCTCCAAGTTGGTGACAGGAATCTTGTGGAACGTCGGCGAGGAACCTACCAAGGTGATGCCTGGTATCACCTTGGCATCAATAGCCTCTTCACCGAGGACACGCGTTCGTCTGGTGTTGTTAGCCTGAAAAGCAGCGATCGCTTCCGCTACAAGCTGTGGCTCCGGATCCCCCCGCTCTTTGTGTCGTTTGTCCTCCTGAACAAGGAGTAGGATATCATCCTCATCTACAACACATACATCGGTTTTTGCATGACATTGCTTTCCGCAGATGGTGAGCAGGATGTCCGCCCGGGTGCGTGTCATCCTGGTTCGAGGCACATAGCCCAACAGCGTCAGCAAACAGACTACAAAATCGTCTCCTCCGCCGGCACTGGATCCATCGCTAAATCCATGTAGCGCACAAACTTATAATTCGAGTCGTTTGTCATATCGTCTGCATCAAGCCTCGTCAGGACTTTATCACTGATCAGCAACGGCCGGTTGTGGCAGGGGGTTGACGGCGAAAAAGGTGGCCGCGTCCTGAAACTGGATGTCTATGTTGTATGCAAGGAGTTCGTTGGGCCCCCAGTCGCTGCCAGGCTGTAGTCGGATCAAGCTGTAGCCTATGGGCTGAACCGAGAATAAGCTAATTACAAAAAAGGAAAGACTAGGAGAGAGTTGAACCAAACAACGCGTACACAACTTGAAATCGATCGACTCAGGGACTCGTAACCATGGAACACCCAAGGAGTACCCTCTGCGTAGGCTATGAGCATGTCACCTACGAGCTCTCAGCCCTGGTATCCTTTTATCCTCCTCCGTTCATATATATCAATGATCCCACATCTCCACGAGTGACTTCCTCAGTAGTCGACTACACCCTGGGATGTCTTATGGATGCCGACCCCGGACCCTCAGCCAATATACGGCACGCACAAGTGAACGCGGTATCTTGTTTCTCCCCAAGGTTACTTTATGATTCAGTGTTGAACGCGCTGTCAAGGTGGAACGCTAGTTGGGCCGAAGGGTGTGCTAATTGGAATATGGGGCATGTGGAGCGGTATAATGAGAATTTCGATGGATTTGTACACGGTCTATGTGCGCTGCATGCTCAGCTATCTAGCGAAGAGGGCTCCAGAGGCAAAGGCAAAGGGAGGGAGCTATCGGAAGGTGATGCAGCGGTCAGAATGGTGATTGTCATTGAGCGTGCTGAGCGGTTGAAAGAGAGCCTTCCTGATCTCATTGTGCCCCTTACGCGGTTAGCTGAGCTGGTACGTTTCTTGTTATCCCATTACTCAAATCCGGGTCGTTGACACCCCCCCACCACAGACTCAGTTGGATTTGAGTGTCATATTCATTTCCGAGGTGCGATGGGAAGATATACGACCTTCCCTTGGTGCATCGCCCGACCCTTACTTCATCGACGTACCACCACTGCCCAAAGAAAGTTCGTTGATAACTTGGCTATCTATTTCCATATTGACATACCAGTACCAAAGCCATCGCTCAGCGCATAATCTCAAACTATCCAGCTACAACAGTAGACTCCAATCCAGGTCCTTATCACCCATCTTTGAAGACGCTCTATTCACATTTTATATCAACGCTCTGCGACGTCTGCTTCACATTTACACATGATTCACAAGAGCTCGAGTACATTGCTGCTGCCAGGTGGCCTGGTTTTGTCCAGCCAGTTTTAGATGATCATCTGCGCCAAACTCAACTCAGGCGGGAGACTGATGACCTCTTTGACGAAATAGACGAAGATGCAGCCGAAGGACATTTCGACCCACCGCTGGGCCCTCCTTTAGAAGATGTGCGGATGCGCCTAACCCGCTTATTTACGCCGTCTCTGAACAATGCATTGGACTCCCTCTATCCCCGACTAACTAATGCAACCGATTGGGCTGTGGAACATGCTCCTGAATACGACATCCTGGCGAAAAATTCTGCGCATTTGTCGAAGGAGCCAAACCAAAAATCAAAAAAGGATGAGGAGGGCGGAATTAGATCCCTGCCTCGGTTGTCAAAATTCATCTTGGTGGCCGCATTCCTAGCGTCGACAAATCCACCAAAATCAGACCTCCGGATGTTTGGCCGGGGATTGGATGAGAAGAAAAGGAAGCGGAGAGCTAAGGCGACTGGAAGGACGAAGAGTGGACCGGCAAAGGTAGGCAGCATAGTCTACGCTGTATGTCATTGGGAGTAACTGTTTTGTAGATTCCCCAGCGGCTGGTTGGGCCCGTCCCTTTTCCGCTCGACAGACTGATAGCCATCCTTGGTGCATTGTTAGAGGAGAACGATGGGGATGTGCGATTACTTGCACCTCCGGAATATACTGTCCCCGGAGAGTATACCGACATGGAAACCAGTCGAATCGGAATTACTGCTGCCGTACGTCATGTTGGAGTCTGCTTGGTTCAGACTTTTCATTGTTTTTGATCAGATTATGGAGCTTACGTCCATGCGCCTCCTTCATCGAACTTCGCCTCAAGATAGGATCGATGGCCCTCCCATGTTCAAAACTGGGATCTCATACGATGTCGCGCTGGCTTTGGCAAGACAATTAGATGTTCCTCTGAACGATCTGCTGTGGGATCCTGTATAATAACCTAGCGCTGACACTCCATCAGTGTCCATCGCTGACTATCCTCCATATTTGCTCCCCTTCGCAGCATGCCTGTCGGCATATCATGCCATGCCATGACCCTGT
Source organism: Tricholoma sp. MG99 (assembly GCA_003521275.1). Classification (NCBI taxonomy): domain Eukaryota; kingdom Fungi; phylum Basidiomycota; class Agaricomycetes; order Agaricales; family Tricholomataceae; genus Tricholoma; species Tricholoma sp. MG99. The sequence continues at coordinate 11,452 of QOVE01001764.1, forward strand.
TTGTACTCGTCACCTTATGCAAATGAATGAACAGAAACTACGCTCGTATTCTCGATCTAGTAGGATCATCCTAGCAGCGATTAGCTGAGACGCTTCTTTCAGTATTTGGGTTTTCATCAGCTTCATTCTCGGACTACACTTGATTAATATTGGAGGAATACGGCGGACTTCTTATTGAGTGGCCTATTCCTTGCACGGGCTGCTAATAGGGGGCATTGCCATGTTTGGCGGTGAGCTTCGACCAACTCCTATTCAAAAACACATATATTGCCAATGTTTGTTTTTGTAACTCAAACTACTCTAAACCATAAACCACAACCACCCATTGCTTCTCCTATAAACCACATTCATCATGGATCCTAACGTCAGCACTCAAATGCCCCCCGACTACTCCAACATCCCACTCGGTGAAGTCGAGAGCACGACTATAAAGATGTACGCATTCGGTGTGATGGCAATCGTCATAGCGTCGGCAATTGGCTTTGGTGTGTATCTCGTCTTCTATAGAAAGACTCATAATGCAAATAAGAAGATTCGGCATGAGCAGCAGGTATGCTACAGTGCTTCGTATCCATAACGCCACTTCTAACCCAGTCTTCTCGATCAGGCTCACAATATGGAGAAGGGGATCCTCCCCAAATCCCGCCACTATGACATCGGCAAAGTGCCCAAAATCCGAAACAAGAATTTCCCGAGAACTTATCATTCTGATAAAAAATGGCGAGACCACATTAGATTCTCTAATCCCCCTGACTCGCATCTTACCTCTTCATCTCCTAAACAAACATCTTCTTCCTTTCCGCTACCATCATCTAAGGACTTAGAGTCGCCCCGCACTAGCTGGGCGTCTGACGCCACTACTTCCGTTCCCCCTCCTCCGAAAGCTCTGGCCTCGAGGATTCCCAACGGTTCCTTCCGCTAGTGCACACTATTAGTCTCATCCCGTTACAAATTTTTCACCTACGACACAACAGACATTTGCTTATAACCCACATACTTATACCATACAGACATTGCATTGCAACTTCGTCGATTTTCAGTACAAATATGACCTCCTATACAAACAGAACCCGTGAAAGGAGGCTTGTGAAAGTCAAAGCCTACCGCATTGTTTGGCCTAAGTTATCAAACTGATCTCTCGCTTCGTATGCGGGCGGCCCTGTCAGAAGACCTGCTTGACTAAAGGGGCTTCCCGTCCTCACGCCTGCGCTGAATATGTCACTGCGCGCATCCTCTCTTATCAACTCTGCAATACGGCCGTGAAGTTCTGCTACACGGGAACCATCGAAACTTGGGCTTACGCCGTCATGGCTACCCGCGTTGATTTCACGATTGAACGCCTGAATAAGAGTTTGCAATCGTTGCACTTGTGAACGAGAGAGTCTGTGCGTTCCCCTTTCTATAGCCTCCGAGGGTAATAATTCTGAGGATGTAGCTTGAGGTGCGAGAGTAAGAGAAGGCAAGTTCCCTGATTGACGACGCAATGGGGAAATTCCCTTTCCCGTTCTCTTTTCAGCACCATCCTCATAGAGGCCTAGAGTCGCGCTCACACTGCTGGGCGACGAAAGTACAAAGGGCTCAACACTAGCAGCTGGTGATTTGGTGGCGCCTGGGTAAAGAATATCGGAATGAGGTTACTTTGATGTAATGAATGAAACACACCTGTGGCAAACACACTTGTAAATGGTCGTACCAAAAGGGGATGACGTCTGGGGGCTGCTCTTCGTCGCCATAGAAAGAGCAAAAGGAGAAGAGCAAGGGCTACAACTCCTCCTAAAGTACCGCCTATCACAGCAACTTCAGATGAGGAATGGCTCGTGCTAGTGTTTGTCTTGTTTCCTGCCAGTGGTGTGGAAGTGGCCTGAGTTGAGCTAGGATTTGAAGATTGTATTGAGGATAGAGAACTGGTCTGAGATGCTGTTGCAGAACTGGAGGAGGGACTAGAGAGAATTGGTTTTGAGGCCAAGGTAGAAAAGGAGGGTGTGTACATGATATAATCAAGTTCGAAAGTCTGGGACACGCAGTTTGTGATTTGGATCTCAAGAGTGTGTTCCCCAGATGAAAGTGAATTATTAGAGTAGAAGAGGTAGTTTTCGAGCTGTTTTACTTTATTGGTATATTCAGGCGTGGACGCGTCTACTGAGTAGGTTTTGTTCACGGGAAAGCCGTCCATGGTGTATGTGACCGAAATACTGCCAAGGACATCGAAACTGAATATTCCATAAAGAGCGGTGGTTGAACCTATCTCATAGTGGTAAGTTTACGTCGAGATTCTACCTGGAATAGAGCTTACATACCACTAAAACGAAAGGTTGCAGATGCACCTGCAGAGCTGGTTTGATGAGTTGCATTTCCATAAGGAAGGCCGATCACGGGATTATCGCGAGATGTATACTCATGAGTGTTCAGGGACCAACTGTCGCTGTACGTGATAGAGGGGTCGCCATCATCAACAATCAGTTTCTCCCCCAATAGCGGTGTACTCTGTCCTGCAGTGATGACTACGAAGTCCACGGAAGTACCTGCGATGTGAGATATATTGACGGTGTGTGTTCCGTCAGGTAAAGTCGGAGACTGGAACCATTGTCTAGAACTCGGCGGTGCAGCATCCATATACGATGAATTGTATTCGGGGCCGCCATCGATCGAGACGAATGCCCATTGTGAAGCACTCGCATATGGCGTATTTCCAAAGAAGGCCACCGAGGTACCTTCACAGAATTCCATACTTCATTTGGATGGTAATACTAAAGATCGGTCGGGGTACACACCTTGGAATGACATGCTGAGTGAACCATACTGACCGGTATCACCTTGGCTCGCTGTCAAGGCAAATGCGGGCCAAGTCGCGCTCCCACCAAAAAAGCGGTCCATAACGACTGTGCTCCAAATGCCCCCGCCGGTTGTAACGTGGGCCACTGGGTCGTCGCGAACGATGCTAGCCATTAGATAAGGAAGTTAGAAGGGAGCCGGAGACCGTGAAAAGATCGAGTGTGGAACTTGAATGAGTGAACAGAATGTGCTTAGACTGGCGCTTGTGTTAGTTAAGCTGGGGAGCGCTCCAGCCGTTCGGAGGGAGGGAATCTGCGTCATTTTGGTCTTGGCTGATCCTTTTGAAAGGGAATTTGATGATCACCAACGCGTAGCCAGTCGTGGAGACAACTGAATGGCGACTCGGAACCCAAGGGACCATCACGTATGAAGGCGTAAACGGAGATGTCTTACGTTTTGATATTCAGAACTTGAACTGCATATTGTAATCTTATCAAATAGGGTCAGTGGGACCTGCCCCTCACCGGTGATGAATCGATCATCGATGACCGATGACACTTTATCGCGTAAATCAATCGCCCAACGCTTGAGCCGCTTATACCCCACTTGGAGGGGCTTCGTATTTTTTGTGAGTAGAGGTGTAGGATGGCATATTCCCAATCCGGCATTCATATGCAAAGCGCTCAGCAGGAGCACTACAAGCAAAGTAGAGGAGACCTTTAGTGACAGGGAGTAGTCTAGCTTGTTGATTGCGTGCAAATTCCAGTGCTGCAGCGCATGTGCGTACCTAATCGATGCTGCCAGGATTGATGTTCTTGATCGTCATGACAAATGACATGGAACATTGATGAGACACTCACCCCATTGGTCTATTTTTCCTGACAGCAGCAACATTGAAATGACGAGAGAGCAGGGCAAACAGGTTTCATTTCAGCAAATGGTGTACTCGTAGAATACATGAGTTCTGAATCTCGATCAAGATGACCATCTCTATGAATGTCTGGCAGGATTTCACCTGGGGAATGTTTGGACCGGCTACTAAGGAAAGCCTGAACTGTATGGCCATGGCTCTGCTCTCGATGATCTGGCCTGTGTTGGTCTTTGTCCTGGAATACATGGAATAAAAACTCCGAGAAGCTCCAGCTCGCGAGAGTCCTGATCGCAGACAAAACGATGGCAATTTTTTGTTGCAGTGATGATGGGGGGGACTTCCCCTTGTTCGGTAATGAAAAGTTCCGAGTCAGAGGTTGAAAACCAGGAGATTCTCGTCTTTTAGATGCTTCCGCTTCTGATAACAAGATGTGGTAGACTTCAGAAGCGAATGGCTGGTATGATAGGTAGGAAAGGATTGAAGCGGCGTATGAGGTGCTGCAAAGTTCGGAGACCACGAGGTGAGAAACCGGGATCAACAGAGAAGACTTGACAATTAGCATTCGAGGCAGCAAGTGGAGTCCCGAACAGATGTCTGGGGAGCTAACAGAGCTTGAGGCGTCACTTCTACTGCGCGACACGGCGAGTCGAGGTTCATGGCATGATCAACATGATGGTTCATCGCATGGCGTTCGTACAGCAAATTCAATGGCTATGCACGTGCTGCTTTATATTGCGGTTGCGAAGGTCCGGTTCGGTTACCTGGTTTTTTTCCTACTTTTCAAACTTGTTTCAAACACGAGGAGCCAACACGAAGATTGGCGACGAGACTTCTATGCAAGAATAAGTAACAAGTCCTGGTAATCAGATCATATGCGCTTTGCTGCTGTTTTGTCGCTTCAGCCTACGACTCCAGGGCATACTATCATCACAGCGGACGGGACAGACATTCTCATTCTCGACTTTCGATAAGACATTCCATGGAGCCCAAGATCATCAAAATCTGTTGGCTCGTATAGACCGAGGGATGCTGGAGCAGTGGTGCATATGGGAAGATGAAAATCACATCGCGTTCCTCACACCTTTTGCTAATACTCCGGGATTCACAGTCCTCGTGCCGCGACGCTATCTATATCCAGATGTCTCCCGGCTTGATGATACCTCATATACAACTCCCTGCTACATGCGTTTTTCTCTGCCATGGGCATCCTAAAATAGGCTCTCGGCGTTCCAGCAGTCGATCTGTTCTTTGAGGGTTTCGAGGCTATCCCCGTCCACGCTTCTTCGAGCCAACATACTGGGAGCATCAAAATTCAGCAAGCACCCTTCTACGAAAAATAATATTACAACTCAGCCAGGTCCCTTTGCAGACTTGGAAG
>QOVE01001772.1:0-11785 GCA_003521275.1 Tricholoma sp. MG99
GGTGGCAGGCAAAAAGAAATCCAAATTTTGGGTCTATGCAGTGGAGCCCGTACCCGGGACGACACAGCTAGCGCCTGGTGCCACAGAGGGACATACTAATCATGCGACATCCTCCGATATGAACGGTCATGGAGACCATACCAATGACCATCAGGAAGGCCGATATTCTCCTTTACATAGGAATGGAAATGGCATGGACTACGACAGAAGTTTGGAAGGCAGTTTGTCTCCTTTGGATTCGACATAGCAGCTATCCCGTCCACCGCTGCGATTCCAGATTTTTCGCTGGTTACATTCTCAGCAAAATCATCTTCATTCTATCGACGATACTTACATAGTTTAACATTCAGCATTCAGCATATTCAATGTCAATCACATGCAGTTCCACTTGTATTTCATAGTTACTACGCATGTAGAGCACAAAATCTATTAATTGACGGTAATAAGTACTCCAAATTTGTGCAAAGTACTTATTTAAAGATCTGATGGCGTGACTTACGTACTTCTTCAACTTTCAAGTTCAAAGTACCACTAACACCGCTGACTCGAGTGCTCGAGTGGACTGGGCTGGCAGTCGATCTCTCTTTCGTTCCATCTTCATGCTATCAAGGTCCTTGTCGGCCGTATTTCCAAAGCAACTAATTCACCTCCGAGGACTCTTACCACATCCCACCACATGCTATCGAAGACGTTTATCTACCCAACTGAACACGATCCCTGCATCTGTTGATGACATAGCACTCGTTTCCCTATTCGACCAACCAAGCTCTGGTTCAAGGACAACTCCCTTCTCTACCACCGGACTATTCGGACATCCATCTCTTACTCATCCGCGGGGATTGATCTCACTAGCTGAGGCCACTCTCGTCAGGGCTCAGCTGTTAACTAGCCGTATTCTGCGAGCCCGGGAGTCTCGCGATGAGTTGCTCAAGGTCGTGAAGAATCTGGATAGGCTTAGTGATATGCTGTGTGCTGTGATAGACCTTTCGGAGCTCGTTCGGAATGCCCATCCGGATCGAACATGGGTTGAAGCAGCTAATCACGCATACGAAACGTTATGTGAGTTTATGAATATATTAAACACTGATGTCGGACTCTATGAAGTACGTCAATATATCACAGCGCTTCTGTTCCCCGTTCACGGATTTGTATGTAGGTCCTGAAGGCCGTCATGTCTGATCCTTCCATTGTAAAAACTCTCAGTCCTGAAGCCTACAAGACAGCTCTCATTTTCTGGTTTGATTTCGAGAAGTCGGCCATCGACCTGCCTTCAGATAAGAGGCAGAAATTCGTTTCCTTGTCGTCAGATATTCTGGTTCTCGGTAGGGAGTTCTTGAAAGAAGTGAACACTGCTCGATTGCCTACTGCTATTAAACCCTCAGAACTTGCCGGTTTGAAAGACAAGGGAATGGGAGTTAGATTGCAGCTCCAGGCTCATTTCACTCAGCGTGATCTTCTTGTTTACCCAGGCTCATTACAAGCGCAGATGATTATGCGTTCCGCTCCTTCAGAAGAACCACGGAGACGCGTATATATTGCAGCCAACTCCAGCACCCCAGAGCAAATTCATGTCCTTGAAAAGCTCTTGCAGACAAGAGCCGAACTCGCACGTCTAGTGGGACGAGAAAGCTATGCGGAAATGACGCTAGCCGACAAGATGGCCAAATCACCAGGTCAGTCTTCTCCGATGCTGACATTCTCGCCTATTCTGACAATTTCTAGGCAATGTACTTTATTTCATAGACGCACTAATGGAACATACCCGGCCGTTCGCTCAAAAAGCGTTGCAGACGCTAAGCACACGAAAACAAACACACCATGGGACTGCTACTCCGCCTATTATTCAAGCATGGGATCGTGACTTTTATTGTCCACCCGATCCTCCTGCACCGCCGATACCCCTACCACCACTCACTCTTGGGACCGTATTTATGGGTCTTTCTAGATTATTCCAACATCTGTACGGCATAAGTCTGCGACCCGCAGACGCTACGTCAGGTGAAGTCTGGCATTCTGATGTCCACAAACTCGAAGTTGTGGACGAAGACAAAGGAATTATTGGATGGATATACGCAGATCTATTTGCTCGACGGGGGAAAGCGAGTGGAGCGGCGCATTATACTGTTCGATGCTCCCGAAGAGCAGATGATGATGACGAAGTAGCTGATGGTGTCCCTGAAGGTTCAGAAATGCACATTCGGGAATCACAACAATTCGAGGCCGTTAAAAGGCATCGCCTTCCGGGGCAGGACGGCGTCTATCAGCTTCCTTTGGTCGTTTTACTATGCGAGTTTGCACGACCTACTTTAACACGGGGTCCTACTGTGCTGGAATGGCACGAGGTTCTCACTCTATTTCACGAAATGGGTCATGCCATGCACTGTAAGGAACTAATTCCAACAGTTCATCATCGTGTCTAACATTTCGATGTAGCAATGATTGGTCGAACGGAATACCAGAACGTTTCAGGTACTCGATGTGCCACAGATTTTGTGGAGCTGCCTTCCATCCTGATGGAGCACTTTTTAAACTCACCGACGGTGTTGTCATTATTTGACATGGATGGAACATCAGCAACTCGGCAAATAGGGAACCACCATGCCGACCCTTGCAATGCCATCGACACCTATTCCCAAATACTCCTTGCCGCTCTGGATCAAATATACCATTCTCCCAAAGTCCTTGATCCAGGATTCGACTCTACCACTGAGCTTGCAAACCTGCACAACACACGAGGACTGATCCCGTACGTTCCAGGAACGTCCTTCCAAACCCAATTCGGCCACCTCTTTGGCTATGGTGCTACCTATTACTCGTACTTGTTTGACCGTGCTATCGCATCACAGGTATGGAGCAGAGTTTTCTCCAACGACCCGCTCAACCGTGAAACGGGTGAAAAGTATAAGCGTGAGGTTTTACGCTATGGTGGTGGAAAGGACCCGTGGAAGATGGTAAGCACACTGCTTGCTACTCCCAGTCTGGAGAGCGGAGATGCAGAGGCGATGCGAGAGGTGGGGCGGTGGAGAATAGAGGATGAAGTCGGACTTCCAGGAAGACATTAACCAAAAAATCTTGCATGTGCAACACTGGGAATCACAAACTGCAGGACTAGTGTATACGTTTATCTGTTGTAGCAACACAATGGGGATAATATCTACTAGGATAGAAAGTTGATGTACATGGCGACATGAGGATAGCATGAAAGCATACAGGGTATGATGAAAACAGGGGATATAATGATAATGCAGATGGATGCCGGAATATGCAGTGATGAGAGTAGACATGCGATATCTGAAGCACAGCAAGATGAAAACAGTTATTGTCTATGTTCAACAATCAGATCGACTGTATACTAAACAAGGATCATCTACTCACGAAGCTGCAAGTTCTTCCTCTAATCTCCGGGCTGCTTCCTTGAACTCCATTAGCTGTTTCTTCTTTGCTGCCCGTTCTACAAGGGTAGTATTTACGACACTATTGTTGGATTGGGCCTGACTGAGGATCCCAAGATCAAACGAGAAATCTTCCGGGGGGAAGATGTTGAGAGTGTCGCGGACCTTGTCATTTGAGCTGATGGTATCTTGAAACGGTGGCAAGGAAGGCAGAAGCTGAGACAAGGGCCAATTGGCGTCAGATGAAGGTTTAGCGGGAACATATGCCGACAAGTCCGGTAGCACAGACATGGCGTTTTGCGTAGGAAGGGGCATGGTATAAGGATCGAATGCATTCAAAGGGAAGTCGTGATCTAGTGGTGGTATGTCGAATGACAATGAAAATCCATGATTGTCAACAATACCTATCATGACATTAATGCGAGTCATTACAAGCTATAATGTTTACATACCTTGCCCTTGGAATATATCCGTAAAATGATTTGCAGCCAAGTCTCTGAAATCAAATTCGTTCCTGAAAACATCGAAAGGAAGTGTAGAGGTCTCTAGGGGGAGCGAGGATGACGATGAAATTGATGAAGGGATAGTGTAGCCTGGGGTGTCAATGTAAGCTGTTAGAGCACACAACTGAGTGAGATGTGGAAACCCGCGTTTGAAAAGAAGCTTACAGGCAGCATCAGAAACTGGCAAGCATTGCCGGAGGTCATTGTCATTGAAGACGGACGTATCGCAAAACTCCACTTCTAGGGGAATCGAGGAATCCAGCTCGTCCACACTAGCGATGTTAGGACGTTCAAAATGTTCCTTGTACCAATCATCAAATGATGCTTCAAGGATGGCACTTGACATGGGTAGAGGATTAGATATAGCGTGCAGCCGGGGACCGACGGGAAGGTTTCGAGGTCGCTTTGGGGCACCTTGAACATCAGCGTCAGACAGACGTCGTTTGCGACTAAAAACGGTTGAGACTAGACTATCGGACGATGCTGATGTCACATTTGAGGGAGAGTCATCGAGAACTTCGTGTACAGATGATGCAGGAGAAGTCACCCCTAAACAATGAAGGGAAGGAGTCTCGAGCCTAACAGACTGTGAGACAGGTGGAACTGCAAGCTCAGATACAACTTACCTAGAGCGTTTATTAGGCCTGTCTATACTACAGTCAGAGGAATCTGAAGATGAACACCGTCGCTTGCAGGAAGAAGTAGATTCGTCGGAGACAGGTACTACGTCGTCACCGTTAGCGGTCGCAGAGGAAAGATCAAGCACTGGAGAGCGATTTGGGGTGCGGTCAGGGGAAGGATAGGAGGAGATGGCCTGGGACATCTGAGCATTGTTCTCCTCAGCCATTTGTAGCAGTATGCGACGACGTTCATCCTCCTTAGCTTTCGCCTTCATCTCTGGCGTCATATCCTTCACCACCTTGTCTAACTTCGCAGCCAGATCACTCTCTGAAAATTTTTCAGAGTATAAATCTTTAGCGCGTGTTTCAATTGCAGCAAACTCCAACTCGATATTGGGATCAAGAGGGCGCTTGGGATCGTCTTCAACGAAAAAACGAACGGCAGCATCAACTATCTCGACGCGTTTATTACAGAAACGCGATCGTCGAAGTGCATTCCACCCAATACGTTTTCTAGCATCAACAAACCAACCATCAATATCTTTGCGAGCTGAGTTTGACGCAGTCGCGATACTGTCTCGTATCTGGATCGAGGGATAGGGATCATGGATGTTTTTCAACAGCCATCCATATGACGGCTTTATGTAGGAAGGAACTGAAGTGACCTGAGTGGTGGAATGGTCAGAACTCAGCGGAATTATGGAAGAGGCTGGCTCGTCTGTGATTGTTGACGTTTCGATGGCGAGGGAAGATATCAAGTTTTCAGACAAGATATCAAGATCCAAAAACGTCTGAACAACTCTGGAGACCCTTTCCGCAAGCGAATAGGCCGTTAAAATGGTGGAGGAGCTCAAAACATCTGCTCCTATAGCACTGTTGAGGTCGTCGACGAGATTCATCCATTGATGGTTGAATGTTATCAGGGAAGAGCGATCGGTGATGGGTTCAAGTAGGTTATCTTCTATGAGAGACAGTCGATGGACAAAGGAGGCGTCATCGTCTTGGTCCATGGTGATGAGAGCCTGGAAGCGAGGCTCAGCTCGAGGCTCGAGCCGGCGGTGTTTCAACACCATGTTGTTTGGTTGTGTTGAAGAACAATGGGCGAAGTGGACCATTGTCCACAAATTGTCCATCATCTGCTGAGTGGTTTAAACCCAAGCCACTGCACCCTCTCTTGATATCGCAGTTCACCATGGAATCCTCCATCCACTCACTCAAGCTCAGACTCGAGCATATCACTTCTGCTGCCCAGAGGATCAAGTCTTCTGCACAACTCGCTCTATGTAAGGCTGGCAGAGAGCCGCTCGCGACTAATACAGCCCCTGCCCCAGCAATCCGCAATCTCTACTTACCGATCCCAGAGGAGATTACCGTACTGCTAGGTGACTCGGGGTGTCCAGCTGGAGCAGCGGGGCCTCTCTCCGATGCGTTTATACGCTCTGCTCGCAAGCTTCGAGACATGTATCAAACTACCTATCGCCAAATTTGTCAACGGATGGCTAGGAACTCCTGCTCCGACCAATCTCGGCTAGTCTCTCAATTTGACCGGCTCGGTTCTTCGATGGAAACACAATATCGGCAGCGCGTTATCGCTGCTCAACAGCTCGCTGTGGATCAGGTTCGGAAAAATCATCGTAATACCCGTTCTAAACCGGCGTTCAACCAAGTGCGTTTACTTTTGAATGAATTCATCTTTTTGTAACCTAGAAGACCAACAGGAGTTTGTTCCATTGTTCGAGAAATATTTTGAGTACAACGCATATCCTTCTGCCCCTGATCGAGCTGCCTTGGCTAGGAAATCCATGATGACACTAAGGCAGATTGAGGTCTGGGTAAGTTCATTTCTAGACTTCCATCGAGCCTATACTCAGGCAATATTTTTAGTTCCAAAATCATCGCAATCGTGCAAAGAAAGAGGGGAAAGTTTTGCGAAGATTAACTTCCGACCCTCTACCTCTTCAATTATCTTTAGAGTCCCTGGAAAAGAAAATGCCTTTTTTTGTAATTCCCGAACACGAACGAGAACGTTCTGCACAATCTTCAACTATAGATTTGGTGGACCACAGTGAAGAAGAGGTTCGTACTTGTTATATCCGTCGCGTAGCGTTGAAGCTACATGCACATTTTCAGGATTTGAGATGGACAAATAAACTGAATGCCACAGTCGAATTCAGCACCGTCGCACCGACTCATGCATACCCTACGACGTATCCTGTCTCGTGCACTTACAATCCATTCCCACGTAAACTCACCCAGAACACGCTTCCTTCCCCCACATGGATCCGTAAACCTGCCATTTCGCTCCCCTGCCGCACTCCGGTCGACTTCGACGACTTTGTATCAGACTTCGCTGCAAAGCTAGCTCTGAGAGAATCTTCACAGCGAAATAATAAACTTCGAATGAACATTCCGGCTCACACATCTACATGCCCTTGGTTTGCGTCTACTCTGACCATCACTCCTCCTGCTCCTCATCCTGCACTTATTCGACCATCAACCTTTGTCTGTGTTCCAACGGCTGCTGACTTACTTCCGGCAGTTTCTGCCCCACCGTCTCGCCTTCACCCATTCCGGTCCCCAAGCCCCACTTCACGGCGCATAACGCTAGTACCTAACAGCCTAGATGATAATCTGGCACACAGGAAAGTTGCTAGACTTCCAAAACGAATACCCAAACACCCCAGCATGGCGCACCGTAGTGCAAGCCCTACGGCATCTGAAGGTTCCCTTTCTCCTTCGCCTTCGTCCCGAACACTCTCCTCAGGCTCCCGCACACCATCTTTCAGCTCTGATACGTCGTCGGATAGTCGTCCATCTTCCTCGTCTGGCCACTCTTCGTCTTCGAGTGCACCTACTACTCCTGAACTTGCATCGACGCAATTACCACCAAATGTCATGTCTGTTTCGATATCAGGGGTGGAGTTCGAGAGCGAACGAGATTTTTTCAGCTTCTCTGATTCATATTCTTGCATGCAGCTAGATTTGCATACAGGAAAATAATAACTGACAGCTCGACCCCGCCACCGCGACTTCTTTGTGTTTACTACCGTACACACTACTCATTGGAGACTTCGCACCCAGATGACAGCGGTCCACCAAACTCGAGACTTAGCACTTGTGTCAACTGCACCATCCACGCTCTGCTTCGTCCAATACTCACCAATATTGCATCTCAGTGAAACTAGTATGTCTATGATAGTGCATCTTGACGTAAATTGTATACTTATGACTAACATACTGAATATTTCAATATTTTTGCATTCTTTGCAATCTTACTCGACTTCTAATGCATGTAATGGTACTAATTGGTGGTGGAAAGTGCTGAAGTGCTAGTCTCGATTCCAGACGTTCTATCACATACGGAAGGATCCGAGGGAGCTCGAATCGGAGTGCGAAAAACAGAAACAAACGAATGTGATAGAACGTCTGGTTAGTCTCGTCCCCATCCGTTGAGGTGAATCGGAGTTCTGTCGGAGAGTGAAAAATGTGTGCAGAACTCCCACCTCAACCTTTCTGCAGCATATTTTGAATCACCGACAGAACTCCGCCCGGGAACCGGGCCGTCCACCACAACGGATGGGAACGAGACTACGTCTGGTGACATTCGTATGGGCGGGTGTAGGTAAGTGATCATGTGATCTTGACACGTCGTAGAATACACAGTATATCGACGCAATATAGACATGTATCTGTGCATACAGCCACCTGAATCTTCCATTGTTGAGCAGTTAACTGGAATATCCTAAAGCCTACTTCCAATAGCCATGTCCACTTTGCGAGGACAGCACTAGTGGTTAGCGATGAACTTCCAAGGATACTTGCAATAGACTTCCTTGCTCTCATGGTCAAAAAATATGCACAAAAGCCACTAGAATGTTGAGTTTCGGCTTAGTTGTAATTGAGGCGTTTTGTAGCAGATTCGCGAGCAGAAGCGAGAACATCGTGTTAGAAATATTCGCTTATACCCGAATATCCCTCCATTTATGGTCTAACTCTGTAGACGTACCATGTGATCTATTATGCAATATGGTCTGTGCACATATGTAGAATACAGTATATAAACCCTGTATCTTCTCCTCTAATATGCAGAGTTCTCTCTACCTCAAACCACAACGTAGTATAGCTTAAGTATAAGCACACACACTCAGGTAAGACAAGTTCTGTAGTGCACTTCCCTATGCATGTAGGTTAGCTGCTCAACAGGTTATGGGCCCTGGTGGCTAGTAACAATGATCTGCACTTTAACAAGCTGCGACATTGTCTACGACAATGCACTAGGAGCTTAATTACCTTGCGCACACTGCATGCTGCAATGCACTCAAATGAGGAGCTGCATGAGTAGTAAAAACTACCATAATCCCAACCATATTCTCAAGGAATAATGGCGGATAACATTTCACTTCACTCTGTGTTGTTAAACATGGCTGACATGTGTTGCTTCACAGCAAATCACAATGTCATCAAGCCTTGAAAAACTTGTTCCCATGCTCGAAGGATCCAACTACCTTATCTGGGCAGATGCAATGAAATCGTATCTTATGTCACAAGGTGTTTGGAGGGTCATGTCAGGCACTGTGGCCAAACCGGCACAGCTTGCCACCAATGATCCTAAATATGAAGATCGAGAGTATGCACGAAGAACCTGGGAGAAAGATGATGATACCGCATATGGTTCTATTAACCTGCAATCGGCTCAATCACTCCACAACATAGGTTCTGCAGCAACTACCTCCAAGGCACTCTGGGATGCGCTTTTAGCAGCACTCGGAACCCCTGGACCTGCGCTCATCTGGCAAGATTTCAGAGCCGCAACTAATACTCGTATCAACATGTCCAGCCCTATCACTGACATTAACAAAATCACCACTTGTCTTGGCAGATTGGCTACAAATGGTATGACCATTCCGGAACTTATCCAGGCCATGATCTTACTTGCTGCAATTCCGCATGAGTATGATCATTTATCAGCCACTATTTTGCAAGGAGAGTCTGTAACGACTCTCACGTTCAACATGGTCTGAGACGCTATCGTCTCAGATCATCAACATAGGACAGCAATGTCCTTGCATCAGCCTCAACAGGCTAATAAACTATCCGCAGTAAAGTGTAAAGGCGCCAACCCCAAATGGCAGCCTCAAGCTTCTGGATCTGGACAACCGTCCGGATCCAATGCAGATAAGTCTCCTAATGCCGATAACAAAGGCAAAGAGAAAACAACACGTGGCAAACGAGCTGGTAAACAGGCTGCTAAACGCAACCATGGCCATATGGCATCCACTGCCAATTCTGATTTATTAACCGTCGCAAACCCAGAATCTGCACTAGTGACTACCGTCACAGGCAGCGGAAAAATCATCAGACCAACGCTCAAGGAGCGTTTGTCCACACCTATTCCAGTTCCAAACCCCTTACCTATACCCGTGCCGACTCCGTCGACACGCGATCCCCGAAAGCAGCAACCTGCGCAACGCTTTATTAGCGTTTCCCCCGTGGATTCGGATTCATCGGTATATCCCAAGTACCAACGTGCTCGCGATGCCCTCGAAAGTTTAGATCTCGCCAAAACGGCTCGAAATCTGAAACCCCTCGAAACGGCTTTCGCTATAAGGGAAGGTAAGAAGAGGAAAATAGAACACACCTCGGATAACGAGGATATCGTATCCCTCGGATCTACTCCCGACGTCGAGGACGTCGACATGGAAATCGCACAAGAAACTGCTGCGAAAACAGACGATGAGGTAACTCAAGTCGTCGACCAGTATCTCGTAGACCTCTATGAGATGGAGAAACCGCGAAAGGATTACGATTACCAAGTGGAATACGGTGGATATGACTACAGGTCAGTCCGATCTAACACATCACAGACCACAGCTAAAGATAATTCAACAGCGAGGGCTATAATTAGTTACCGCGCTAATAATTATTTAAATAAAATTGCTGTTCCATTTCATGGCATGATTGGTCATAATGACCCATGGTCTTGTGCTAAGTGTGAGACACCAGACTGTGGATCCGGAGCAGACTGGATCTTGGATTCAGGTGCATCCGGCCATTATACGAAGGAAATCTCCAATTTTGCTTCTTATGAGATTATACCAATAGAGGAAGCTGAGGTTATACAGACTGCTTCGGCGTCTACCACGCTTCAGAAGATTGGTAAAGGTGCCGTATTCATAAGGCACATGGTTGATGATAACGGCGTCTTAGAGCCGCGGAACACGCGCTTATACCCCGTTTATCATGTTCCTGGAATAGCAGTTCGACTGTTATCCGTCGGAACGTTCTTAAAGAACACTAAAAATACTGTCTCTGGAGATCAGAGACGTATGAATATTGTGTCGCCTAAGGGCAGACCAATATTAACATGCGGAAAGGTCTATGACTGTGACACGATATATTGGGCATTCACCCATATCGCTCACTCCGGCACTGCAAATATCGCAACTATTTTTGTTGCAGATACCGATATTTGGCACAAGCGCTTAGGACACGCGTCTGACGCTGCTATGTCCAAAATGCCGAAAAACACAATAGGCTACCCTCAGAAAATACCGACAACCAAGGTTGGTGGTATTTGCGAAGGTTGTGCTCAAGGAAAAATGAGATCGAAATCATTTCCTGAATCTATTTTTCGTGCAAAAGACTTGTTTGGGTTGGTCCATTCGGACCTTAAAACTCTTCCGATACAATCGTATCATCGTTATAAGTACTTCATTGTATTTATTGACGACAAGTCATCAGCGTACTGGGTTAAATGCTTACGAAGCAAAAACGATGCAAAATGGGCCGTAAGGGACTTTATTGCATACGTAAAAAACCAGTTTAATACAACGATCAAACGTTGGCGCATTGATGCAGGGGGGGAATTCCGAAACATCGAAGTCGAAGACATGATCAATAAGGAAGGCATTCTGATTGAGCAGAGTGTTCCGTATCAGCATCAACAGAACGGCCGTGCAGAACGCGCCATTCGCACCATAATTGAGAAAGCCCAGACATTGCGCTTTGCAGCGCATACACCACCCTCTTGGTGGGAATTTTGTGTTGAACACGCTGCGCATCTACACAACCTTACTCCACTCAGACGTCATGATTGGAAAACACCGAATGAGATCCTTACAGGAGAAAAACCTGATGTTTCTCACCTACAAGTGTTTGGTTGCGCTGCATACGTGTACCTACCTGAAGAAAAGCGAGTAAACAAACTTGCGCCTAGGTCTGAATTAATGACCTATATTGGCCGGGTAGAAGGCATTAAGGGATATCGATT
>QOVE01001774.1:4083-32212 GCA_003521275.1 Tricholoma sp. MG99
CCATTTCTGATGCAAGGATTGTAGGGGACCTATGGTAGGCTGTCAGGCGAATATTCGCAAATAAATGACAGTACTAATGTTACGGCCGCGGTTGCCAGGGAGCAACATGCGAGCGTAACCAAGCTCGCAATCGAAAATCAGACCGAACACACTACCTCATTCCCCTGGAATGAGCTTTCAATGCCTATTCTGGATTAGACACATTGGGATACCTTCAACGTTAAGAGGTTTCATATTTCTGACATGTCCGCATGGCTATCATTCCGTTGCTAGAGTAGGGGCGCGGCCAGCAGAAAATCTTTTGGATGGCCGGAACTTGACGACACTCTTTTCTCATAAAAGCCCTTCTGATCACAAGCTTTTCGAATCCAGAAATGTACGCGAACTTCTGTTTACTACCCTCCCTCTTTTTGCTACTAGTCATTCTTTCGGTGTGTCCTACTGTCTTTACAGATCAACGTACTTCTCCACCGTCTGGCGCCGTCGTCGTACGTGCTGGAACAACAGCCTCGGGAGAATTTACAAGCGTTACGGCCGCCGTGAATTCTTTACCGAATGATGCTTCCTCGCGATCCATTTTCATATATCCTGGAACGTACAACGAACAAATCTACATTACAAGAAATGGGCCACTTACAGTACGTTGCCGTAATATGTGCTCCTTTTATTGTCGTCATTACAATATACGCAGATCTATGGGTACACAACAGATGCGATGAACTATTCGGCAAATCAAGCAACAATTCAAGCTGGAGTGTCTGCCGCTCAGGCAGGATCCGATGACGCAAGCGGCACGCTTCGCGTACACAAGGACGACTTTTATATGTACAACGTGAATGTGAAAAACACATTCGGAAAGGGCTCGCAAGCGATTGCGCTCAGCCAGTTCGGCAGCCGCGTCGGTCTATATGCTTGCGGATTCTACGGCTACCAAGATACATTGCTGGCCAATCAAGGAACTCAAGTGTATCTCAGGAATTATATTGAAGTAAGGGAGCCGCCTGTGTCACGGTGCACAATGCATCAGATATTTAGGATGCCATTGATGTTCTATCTAAGGGTGGCGCTGACTTTATTTTCGGTCAAGCGGGTCAAGCTTACTTCGGAGGCAACACCATCGGCGTATCCGACGGCGGATGCATCACGGCGAGTGGGCGAAGCTCTGACGATGGAACCAGTTGTGGGTTTCATCGTATACTGTGTTTTGGATGTTTGATTTAACAGTATGCTGTAGATGTATTCAATATGAACACGATCGTTCTTGCTCCTGGAGCTTCGTCCAGCACTACCGGTCAGATTCATCTTGGTAGACCTTGGCGTGGTAAGCCCTTTTCATTTTCTCTCTCTTGAAGTCATATTCACTTGAATTTTCATTACCCAGCATTTGCGAAGTACATGGCATATTAACTTGTATCCCCCCTACTAAATCTCCCTTACAGGGTTATCTTCACCAACACTGCCGTGATGGCACCACTAAATAATTCAGTTTGGTCAATTTGGATTTCTGGTGACCCACGGACCAGCAATGTACTCTTTGCCGAGTACAATAGCTCTGGGAGTGGAGTTGCGGCGGCAACTAGGCCAAGCTTTGCAACACTCCTAACTGCTAGTCAGGCAGCCAGCTATAACATTTCCAGTGCTGTGGGAAGTGATTATGCTAGCTGGGTGGATGCAGCTTACGTTGTATAGAAGGGTCATAATGGCCGCCGCCTGTAGGGGAGAGTTATTGATCCAGGAAGCATTTACATAACCACGATACATTGTAACATGTTAGGCAAAGTGAGTCGGTCACACTTCGTGGCGGTCCACAGATTTGAATAAACGAGTCAAATTGAGTTGGACCAAGTAACTGGACCTCAACTGTCAGTAAGGGCATCTGAGCCATCATGCATCAGCCTTCATGCTTCATGTACACCCAACACATCCACATCGACTACTAGTAGCAGTGCCACTAGGTGTCTGAATGATGCGTACGAGTGCTGGGTTCGCGTGAAATCAGAGACAGTATAATCAGTAGCAATGATACCCGTCTATACGACATTACAACAGAAACCGGAGATGAGGCAGATAATACTAGATTGGATCTTCCTTCCGATCTCGTCTAGATATTTGGACGATACATGCTGTTCGGAGAATAATCAATACTTATTGTTTAAGTTCGTCGAATGCTCCTACTCACATAATTTTTTTGAAAGTAAAAGAGCGCACAATCAATTCGAGAAGTCACGCAGTCGATATTGAACTAAACTAAGTAGCAAGTATAACGACTACATACATAAGGAAGAAAACTAAAATCAATGATTCCAATTATGTATTCCATAGTGTCCTATGTAAGCAGGAAGAAAATGTGAGATAATGCATTAGTGTTGCCTGAAATTTTGTGAAATGTAGATTCCGAGTTGAATGCAAAGGTCATAACAGTTGTGGGAGAGACAAAGATTGAAATATGGAAGCAATAGGATAATGCGCAATAATTAAGTCATGAATGAGATAAGAATCTAGAAAAACGTGGATGCCGCAAGGAGTACAATCAAGTGAATCTGTCATAAAAATCGTGAAAAAGTGGGACGAAGACTAAATGAAAAGCTCGTTGTTGACGCGCGACTTCACGCAGGCCTCCATGCTGGATCCGCACGGTCAACCATATGCGCAAGATCCCCCCAGCTCGAAACCGTCCTCTCACCACTCGAGTCCGTCGTCCCTATAATCGTAGCAGGCGTCGTTACAAACGACTGGGCGGCAGTGCTGATATCAGGCGGGGTACTCGTCACTGAACTCATGGGCTCATCGTGATCAGCGTCCCGTGCTCGAATAGGGACAGGGATGTCGATGGGTTCCGTTTCTGTATGCGCCAGAGAGTGGTACTCTGTGCCAGGCGAAGACTCCTCCACTGGTGTGGGCAATCGCTGAGTCGTTTCTTCGGAGGGTGGTTGGGAGGTAGCTTCAGAAGGGTGGAGCGAAGAAGGCACGCCAACGGAAGAACTCGAACGATATTCTCGGAGCTGTACTTGCGCTGTGGGTGAAGGCTCTGAGTTTGCAGATTGTGGACTAGGCTCCGATGGCTCCTCTTCTAGCCGCTGCTGCTCCTGTACAGGCCAATGTATCCTCAGCGGATGCCCAAAGGTGTAATTCTCATTCGTGCTCGAGCTACCCGACCGCGAATGCGTACGAGCGTCCGAGCTGTACGGTGAATCCTCTTCCAGCCTCGCCATGGATGAATTCGCACGGGAACGAATGGCCTGGACAAGCTCCAACGAAGAGTGCGAAGCAGCACCAATATTTTGCATCAGCGACTGCGCACGCGAACGTACAGAGATCGCGATGGAGTCGGCTCGGGATCGTGAAGAGGAAGAGCCAGACTGCGAGTTGGATCGCGAGTTGGACCGTGAGTTGGACCTCGATCGTGAGCTGTGGAGCCTATGTCCGCTTGCCCGATGTAAAAGAGATGTCCTGGGGCTAGACGTCCTCGATGGAGACAGCAGGCCCACGATATCTTCCCTCTCGGCAGCCTCATGTGACGACTCTGATCCATCTACAGACTCGTGTGCTGAATCTGAGCTACTCCTGCTCAACGACGGTGGAATAACACCAATGTCTGCATCAGTGCTGGATTGTGCTCGTGGGCGACTGGTTGTTGGGAAGACTACAGGCGAAGGACTAGCTGGAACAACAACAGGGACGCTCCCTGATCTCGGTCGTCCTCTCTTCTGAACTTGTTGCGAGTACCTAGGCGGCATAGGGAAGCCACTCGGACTGATACTTGCAACATCCGAACCCGACGTCGTATGGGACCTAGGTGACTGGGAATCCGTGGACTCGGGATTGCCCGTCGACTGGGTACCTTGCGAGAGTCGAGAATGAATTGAGCGAGAATGGGTTGTTGGAGATACGTGCGACAGTGCGCCGCTGGATGATACGCTATTCCCGCGAGGGGGTAAGCGGAATTGGAAAGGGTAGCGCGAGGCCACGGGATGCCCAAGACTCGACATGGAACCTGATGCTCGCCCTGTCGAAGGCTCTTCGCTCATCTCATTATCTCCCTCCCGATCTTCGTTGCCATCATCTTCCTCGTCATCTTCTGCATCCTCATCCTCTTCTCCTGTACTGGTAGTTTCACTGGTAGCTTCACTGGTAACCTCGCTCGTTGTCCCGCTCGTTGTTCCACTGGTGGCTCCACTCTTCGTCCCACTAGCCGAGGTCCTCTTGCTCTTCTTACTCGGCACGGGAGAAGGAGGGAATGGCACTTTGTCCGCAGATGATACTTGCGCTCCTTGAGCAGTGAAAGGATACGGCAGCGACGTACGCGGAGCAGAAGGCCCGGCGACCTGTTTATCCTTCGAAGAACGCTTAGCGACCTTTGGGATGATATCCGACAGATCAGGGGCCAGAATGGGGAACGTATCCGTGGGGCTCTCGAACAGATCCTCCGAGAGTACACCACGTCGTGCAGCAGGCGGCATAGACGGGAAGCCTACCGCAGCAAGCACTTGTTCCACGAAGGGTTCACCAACGTCGGGAGATCCACGACCCAGCATATCCGTTCCATCAGACACTTCTTTCTTCCCATGACTCCATCTCAGAGACGGCCGGATGGTGAGGCAAAAGTCATACGCTTCCTGAATCCGCAACTGGGTGCACTCGCGCCAACTCCAGGGAATTACGTCCACATCAGATTCAGTCTCGGCGTACAAGCTCACCCTTTTCTCCGTTTCTTCCTCCTCCCAGCGATATCGTGGGCCACAGAGTCCAGCACAGCCTTGTCCACTGAGGACCCACAGACCAATCCTACAATGCAGCAATGAAAACGATCAGAGGACGACTTGAATCTGACCCGAACAATATCTCACCAGCTAGTCCACAAGATGAGTATACGCCATGCCGTCCAGGCAGCATTGGCAATCAGCACACCCCGTGCGTAGCTTGTGAGTGTCCCGTCCTGCTGGCGGAAGAATGTTGCGTCCCGATGACTTGTACCAGCATTGGCGAGAGCAATAATTCCGACTTGAGGAACAGTGAAAGCAAGGAGCAGCGCCAGCGATAACCCCGCACGTGGCACAAGCAACGCCACCGTCGGCAGGTTTTGAGAATAATACCAGAAAGTTTCGGCAAGCCCATCACGGAGGCTGCCGCGCTCCCCGAAGAAGGCAGAGAACCGGAGATGTTGGAGAAAGCAAAAGTTGGAATAAGAAGTCATAGCGACAAGATTGTAAGATGGCGAAGAGAGATAAATTGGCATTATGAGCGGGCGTTCTAGAGTTGTACGTTAGAGTTTGGTAGTTTGGTGATGAGTAGTAAAATATACACTTACTGACGCGCCACCGCCGAGCAAAAGAGTAAACCAGTTCATATACAGCAAAAACGACAACTATCCAAACAAGCCAACAGGCAACATAAGCAGCCGCGCCCAAGGCCCAATTTCTGCCCGAACCGGGCACACCGGGCGCTTGAGGGGTAGGGTATTTAGAAACCCTGCAAATAAGGAAACGTTAACGATGTTGACTATACAGAAAGGTAACTGCTCACTGAATCATCATGTATACAGCATTAAAATCAAAAAAGGTTTGAGCAGGTATGTTGGCAAACACAAAAATAGGATAAAGATAGAAATAAAGTCGAGATTTGAGGGTTGGATTCCGTAAGAGTTCGACGTGTAGACCTCTGGCATTGAATCTTGGCCGCGGTAGCCGAGAGTCGTAAGGCTCTGCCGAAGAAAAAATGGCAGGGGACATAGTAGCCCCAGTAGCTCTCGACCATGCACGAGGGTTATTGGCTACCCTGGTCTGGTCTGTGGGCTCCCGTCTACTTTGCTCGATATACGGCTCCTGAAGGCTGACAATGCGCACAGAACGGGGCGTCGGCTTGCGGCCACCGATGAAAGGCGGTTGTTCGCTTGGGCCAGGTTCAGGGACGCCTACCGATGAATGAAAAGTAGACGCCGGTGCCGGAGGTGGTGGTCTTTTCGGAAGCCAAGATGGATAACCGTCTGAGTCCATTCGGTTTGGAGAAGATGAGGATGGTCGTTCGGAAACGTCTCCCCGGCCGTCAGTTGGCGAGCTCCCGGGGATGGAGCTATTCTGCGGGTTGTCGGGTGAAGACTGTCGTGTAGACTGTCGTGACATTCGTGAATAAGAGCGCATTCAAGATTGAGCAAGCAGAATAAGAAAAAAAAGGCCGTATAAGTATCGCGTTATAGTTTTTGTTTAATTTTTTTTACAGGCGCGCCGAGGAACGAGCACGCAGAGTAAGATCTCGTCGACGAGTAGTGCACACTAGGGGTTGAATGCGCGAGCCTCGTGTTGGATGACGAAGGCCTGCCTCGTGTTTGCCTATACTGGGAGCAGAAAGCAAAAAATGATGGCGGTGGGAGGAAACAGAGCCTGACAGACGGAACCAGTCGTTCCTGAAATTCAACTTGCCTTGTTCGGTTGGCTAAAAATATCGCACGCGTCTGCCGTAACCCTAACCTAATCTGATCGCTTCTGTCACAGACAGAAGCAATGATAAGCCGAATTAGAGATAATGAAGAGAGAAAGGCCGCCGCAAAGAGCTTCAAGTGAAAAGAGCGTTGGAAAAGAGTGTTCAAAACGTCTGGCACAGTCGGCTTGCGAGATGCGACACAGTTGGCGGTGGTGGTGGTGGTTGATGAGGAAGAAAATAAAGTCACGGCGGTGGTGGACACGGCCGTCACCTGGATCCCAATTTGCAAGTAATTCCTGGTTGCTATGGATCCTCAGGCTACAATTACAACACGACATTTGTACATTCCGAGTTCGTAACATGCATGTACACGATATCTCACAACTCAATCTTTAATTTGGTGCAGCACATCAAATCCTTGCCCATACTTCTGATCCCAGTCAAAATCGCTTTGGTGATTTTCCGCTCCAAACGCTTCAATCAGCCTACCAGCCTCCTCCGTCCCATTGATAACCGCACCGGCAGTCTCCTTTGTCTTACCTTTTGCACCCTGGCCCCATATCTTCGTCTCATCAGCATTTAGAAATGTGCCGATGTGGCGGAACGTTAAGCTGATACGTTCGCCTCCCTGGTACTGCTCCTCATCAGACTTGAGGTTCAATGACCGTTTGTCCGTCTTGATCGCATGCAGCCATTTCGCATTCGTCTCTGGGCCCAAGACGAACATTGAATTGTGTGGAAGGGGAATCCGTTGTGCCTCTCGAGGTGGAGGAGCGGCCTCTGCATTTGCTTCCCGAGTCTTGTCGCGCTTCATATGGAGGGTCATGGCCCGTTGTGCCCCAAGACTGACATTAACGATGTTGGATCCACGGACAACATCGATCGTTTTGTCGGAATGTTCGGATATATAGTCATTGCCCGTACGGTAATATTGGATAAGAACATGGTTCACTGGGTGTTTCAAAACCTAAGATCGGGCTATAAGAAATTGATAGCAATGTCAGCACCAAGTAATACCTTTTGTACGTGCTCGCGGATAAGCGAAACGGTAACAGAGAACGGAGACAGAGGTGGCGATTCATCCGCCGGATGCCGATACACAGGAAAACTAGATGGAACATGAGTTACCTCACGCCGGATCTAACAAAATTCGAAAGCATACCTTCCGTCTTCGCTCACCTCCCCTTCAACAGCAACAAGTCTCGGCACTTCGCCACCTAGATTTATCGGTGATTCATTCCGGCGCGACCTACACCATCATCAACACACCTCGATGATACATCGTGTTCCACTTAACCTCAGTCTTCAGCTTCTCAAACGCCACTTCCGCCAGATCCTCTGGTAATATGTCTGCAACCAGATAAGAATCGCCAGCACCCATGGCATCGCCAACACCTAAGATCGGGCCACTATACTCCCATGCACGGAGTTTCCGTGTCCCTCGTCGTGACGCGCGCCCGGCGAAAGAATGGGGGAGGTCCTGGAGTCCCCGGCCGTTGGCCTCTGGGTCAGCGGATTGCTTGTCGTGGTCGACCGTAGAACAGCATTGATCGGAATCGGTGTCTACCATCAGGATCAATCTAATATGGCGGCCTACGATTTGAATGATAATGGGACGAACGTGAAAATTTGTACGTACCAAATACAAAGATATTATAAGTGGTGACTAAAGAAGAGAGCGAAGGCAAGCTAATAGTAAATGAAATTGACTCAATGGCGATGAGTCATTAGATCGTGGGCGCAACCGTGAGTTCGCGTTCGCGCACGGGATTGTGTGACATACGCGATCACATGTCGGGCTGTGAATAAAGCGAGATCACAGGACTCATGAGAGGACGACTAGTACTTATTACTTCAAGTTAATAGTACTGTTGGTCGAGAGACAAACGGAGCCTTCAGATGTTTCTACTACCTGAAGGCTGGTTTATAGTATTCACAACGGGACTACTTTGAGTGGCATCCTTGGAGTACCCGGTTGTCCCTTCACGGTTGGTACAGATATACCACTCATCTCCCACACGATTTCCTTGTCTGATGATTCAAAGCGAAATTTTGACAAGAGAACCGCTAACACAACCTCTGAAGTCAATCCCAGATTAGCAGAAAATACCAATTTACGCAATAAGTGGTGTGCGCACTCATCTCTAACTGCGAAAATTTAAATCCGCTACCCAATCGTTAACAAAAGAAGCGTCTCAAAGTGTTGGTAATTCAGACTCACATGCATGACCGTCCACCTCCTAAAAATGTCATTCTTCCATGTTGGTGGTCAGCTAACTAATTCACAGCACAGGAGAATAGTAACTCACAAATGCGAGTAAACTCCGGGAACAGGAGCTTCCATGATGGTGTCGGGAAGGGGCGACAACCACCGTTCAGGTTTCCATTCATACGAATCTGGACCCCACAAAGCAGGATCTCTGTTACAATTCATTATCGACATGATGACCGTTGTATCCTTGGGGACGATGATTTCATGCATTTCACGGCCGTCGACCCCAACAATTGCGGTAGAAAGTGGAAGGACGGTGTCTGCCCGGGTCCTGGATTGGGAAAGTAAGTCAATATCAATCTCAGTGACATGCTACTTGATATACACACGCGCGCTGTACTTGTGCGAGAGGTGGGTAACTGTAGAACAGAATTAACGGGTTCAATGGGTACCAATTGGGCATTAACAGCCTTTGTGGAACCTACAGGCGTAACGTCTCTCGGCAGACCGCGTCCAAAAGCGGAAGCGAAACCAACACGTCGTAATCGAGCTCCTTTCCGCCATTTTTCTGTAATCCATCAAAGATTTCTTGCCTAACTTTGTCCTGCATTGCTGGGTGAGCAGCAAGAAGACTGAGAGTGCGGGACAGCGCATTTGATGTTGTATCCGTTGCGGCAAACGTCAACATCCTATAAAGACAATCCGGTCATTCGGGTGGGGCTGCTGACAGACAGTGAATGTGACTTACGACATCTATAGGAAAGTGGAAAATGTGTTAGCAGAGCACAAATATCACTGCATTGGATGGGAAACTACATGGGCCAGTACTTCGGACTCGGGCATTTTGTCTTCTTCCGATGCCTCCATGTTGGCTTTTACTGATCATATTCATTGACCATTGATCAACATGATATGCAACAGTAAAAGGGTCGGAAAGAACGTACTCAGAATGCTGATGATATCCTTTCCTCGACCAATCTGCATTGCAACAGCTTCGTCACCTTCCTTCAATGCTCGCCTCTTCGACTCGAGAATGTCTATGGAGGTATTATGTATGACATCGATGATATCCCGTAGTCGCCTGACATTCTTAAATGGCAGCAAATCAACCAGGAACCTGCGAAATCTGGGCGGGCCTAGCTTCGCCAAGGTTGTGGGCATATAAGTGCGAAATAAACGTAATTTGAACAAGGTGGGGCTACGATATCGATACCAGAGGCACGGTTATGTCGTGAGATCAGCCAGCATTCAAGTGGCACGTACACTATATTCTTTGCGGCAGTGCTAAACGGGTGCACCTCTGTATCCTCAGACAATGAGTCAATGGAACACCCAAGTCCGCTTTGCGCAATCAACTCGAGAGCAGTTCGGCTAAACCAGTGCATGAGGTCGATCTACCCTCCATTCGGGTTAGTGGCTACAATAAAAAAGCCCATAGAGAAAGTTATAGATAAATTACCTCTTGGGGACCAGTCGTCACCTTGGATTTCAGAGTATTACCCAACTAAGAGAGAAGGTACGTGTGTGAACAGCTGGTTCTTGTCGTAAAAGACTAGAACAAACCCTGTGTGTCACCTCATAGAATATAGGAACTGTCAAGCATGTGAGGCTTTCTCAAGGGAACAGTGTCTTATTCGAGTTCCTTACTCATTTGGCGCATGTGTGTAATTGAGAAGACAGGGGAGAGCATTTTCCGTTGTTTGCGATGGTGATCACCTAATGTGTCATACATAAAATATATGTCACGAGAAAAAAAGAAAGAAAGGTAGATTACACACCAGTCGTAGCCGCAAGGCTGTGGCCAAACAATACTCGGTTAGTGCTAAACATATGTTTTATCAGGATAACGATAGTCGCTACATATACTGATATCTTACCAAAGGATTGCCTCGGGTTCCTCAAAGATATGCTGATCCTATCTTGGAGATCAGGAAAGAAGTACATGACTTCGCGGATACTATCGACTCGGACCTTGACGACCATGTGATGTAATGCCTTTGGATCAGAGACGTACAGCTGCTTGTCCTATGCAAAACATCAGTCATATCTCTCTGCAATGATTACGCACTTACCCCGAGGACTGCATCAATCCGAACTACCCCGCCGACTAAGTGGGAGATGGGTGAGCCGCCGCAGACCCGACGAAACAATAGATAACCTACATTTCTTTCTGAGCTCCGCGTGATAGTCCCAAGCATCGATGTTAAATACTTTGTAAAAATTTCCTGTGGGGCAAGTTTCAACCGTCCATGGTATACTGCAAAAGGTAAAGCAGTACCAACCCTTAAAACGTGATGTTGAGACCGGGCCTGGAACATTATCGAGGTCATTCTTGACTACTCGCCGACGAAGGATTCTCCAGCATGCCCGCCACACGAAGTATATAATAGTCCACTGGATGACAAAGCGAAGCATGTTGTGTCCAAAAAAGACGGTGGGCTTTGGTGTAGCCGCAGCGTTATATAC
The DNA here is from genome assembly GCA_003521275.1 of Tricholoma sp. MG99. NCBI lineage: Eukaryota > Fungi > Basidiomycota > Agaricomycetes > Agaricales > Tricholomataceae > Tricholoma > Tricholoma sp. MG99. Next base: position 15,179 of record QOVE01001774.1, read on the forward strand.
TGTTTCTCAGGTACATGGGAAACCAATGAGTCTGTCAGTCTGAGAGCCGCGAGTCGGTCTGATTTGCGAAACGTCGCATAGTCATCCTATCGGGACACTATCCCTATACCACCAACTGGGTCCGTGATGTGACATGTTCAAGCTGACGAGCACGTATCAGATGATTGACCTAGTGGCACCGGTGTCGAATCTGTCGATGTCACTGAGCTGAGCTCGTGCACCGATCGTCAGAAAGCACGAGGCCCAAAGATGCGCGGGGTGAAGAACACTGGAGTCCTGCTCTTTCAGGCACGTAGGTTGGAAGCAGGGTAAACCTTCAGCCACCACAAAGAAGTCGGGGAGCTTGCAACAAATAAATGCACTGGCCCAGTCACCATCCGTTCAACGCGTACATCCCGGCCCTATGTATGGCATGGCATAATGTCATGGGTCCGACAAGCAGTCCGTAAGTCATCTGTTTCGAATCCTTCGATATCGATTGAAGAACTTCATGTTGCCAAAGATATGGACTTTGAGAAGTCCGACTGCCAGTGTCCGAGTTGACGGCTCCTAAGTTGACGGCTCCATCCGACGCCACGTGCACCACGGCATGCCGCTCTCGCTGGCCCAGGTCATCGTAACTTTCACTCGCTAAGTAGTCTCGATACCGACCTCCACCACGATTTTGAAGAGAATCGTTCAAAATGTTATGGATCGCTAAGCACCTTTGACGCTATCTTCATTTCGTTCTTGCCCCGCTGGAACTGTCGTTTCATTGATTTCAGCTCCCCTTTGTTCCACTCTTCCTGGATGGCAACTTGAACATTGACGACAACAATGTTCAACGTTTAATTCAACAACGCTCGCACGTCCGCGTCACATACGAGCTCGCAAAATTGTCGCTGTTACGATCTGTAATTGATCTTTGTGTTTGAATCAGGGGTTGAATAAATCTCATGCATTTGTTTAAGCTTCGCGAGTCGGGAAAACTTTGAGGAAACTCTTCACAAAGACTTACAAGAACTTGGGTCGATGTAATTTAGCAGCAACACTACATGGTGTACACAGCATACCCACCTTCCCAGGTATCAAGTCCTGCTCGAATCCACATACACGACTCTCGTGCATATAGGTCAGAAACTCTCGAAAACTAAGACGAAGACGATAGCCAAGGCTCAGCTGGGGGAAAAGCAAGGATAGACAGTGAGCACGAGATATAGGAGAAGACGCCGGATAGGTCACCTTCTCGAAATGAATAATGTGATATAAACAACTATGTGGGTGTACTAGAACCATTTCATAAGCGTAAAAATCAAACCATACGGCTTTCATCCCTGCAGGTTCGTAACGTTCGTTGAGCGAACGGACGCTCATGATTTGGATGGACGTTGACAACCAGTCAGCATTATGCCTCCGACTGGGAAGCTCCTTTCTTCAGCGGTTTCTGATATGTTCTACAGCTATCACGATACTTTCAGGCTATAAAACGCTTTGCAGAAGTCAATGTACGTATCTTCTTTACTTTGAGTATTCATTTGACGTTGATTCTATCAGTCGTTTCGTTATTTCGATAGAAGCTCTAAGACCGTGTTTTCAGTGATCGTGGGCAGCTTTTTACAACAGAACGAGGCGTTAATCATGGAAGACACTTTGAAAGCGACTGCCGATTATTTCCCACGATCCGCATGTGGACCTTCAGCTTCCTCGGTTCCATCTCAGGCGCTCACTAGAAGGTTTAGTGCCACTGAGTTAGGCTTAAGGTTAGCTCGATGGAGGCGGGCAGATTCTAGTAACTGCAGTGGTATGTGGGCTTTTTCTCCGGAATGACATCTCATTTACATATCGAAAATGCAGAGGTTTCCAAAACCACGCGTCATCCTTATGTTTCCACGTGATAACTGCGGGTGGGTCCAGACCACCGTCTGCAAGTCGCCGTATACCTGTGCCTTATTTGCAAATTTCCATCTGCGGAGAATAAATTAATATGCCCGATTTCAGATGTGCCACACCGTGATCGCACCCAGTGTCATTATGGACGCAAAGCTTATAGTGGCGCCCGAAAGGTTCATCTACAGTGTCTTCAGGATGGTGTCCCAGTAATAAGGACGTCTGTGTAGTGCCGCCAAAGCTCGTAATGACTTAATGGATCTTCAAGAGCATTGTTATGTGACTTGCTTGAAGATGCCGCCACCACTCATCCTCGCGATCAAACTGCAGGCTAGAGCGGGAACGCCACGCGATGATTCATTCTCTAATATGAAAGGGCCCAAAGGAGTTCTGTTAAGCGCTCGTAGCACGCTTATAGGACGACGCAGGCTGCGGTTTTGACGCATGCCACTCAAACGCATACTCTTTACACACCCCTTCTTCTTCGCCCAGAACCAATTTCGACGGCAACTACTATGAGCAATCGAGGAATCACAGGTCAGAGAGGAGGCAGGGGGCGAGGCAATGACAGAGGCTTCCGTGCTAGGGGTGGAGCCGCAGGACCAGGAAGAGGTGGAGCCGGACCACCTGCTAGCGGTGGAACTGGCAGAGGTGGGGGCGGAGCACCAGATAGGGGGAATAGTGGGTTTCAAGGCAGAGGTGGGGCTCTACCGCCAGCAAGGGGTGGAACTGAATCGCCGGTGGGAAGTGGACGTGGAGCATCAGACAGAGGAGGCGGTGGCTCTCAAGCCGGAGGACGAGGAGGGTTTGATGCAAGAGGCCGAGGAGGATTCGATACCAGAGGACGCGGTGCTCCTGGAGGTCGTGGTCGAGGAGGCGGTGGCCCTGTCATTTTTGCCGAAGGCACTCCTGCGAGCATTCCATCGCGACTTTCTGATGCTAACCATGCCGATCTCATCAAAGCTCTCAAAACACTTGCAGTTAGTCCCGAGCGAACTGTACGCCCTGGTTACGGGACATTGGGAACACCTATCACGCTTAGAGCAAATTTCTTCGCTTTGAGGCTACCGAAAGGACCCATATATGATTATAACGTGGAAATCAGCCCTAAGACGGATCTTAACCGGATGAAGAGACGGATTTTCGAATTACTAGAGCGAAACCCTATGTGTGCTCCTTATCTGCCTTACATCGCGCACGACCATAGCCAGAGGTTGGTTTCTGCGCGAGAATTACCACAACCCTTGGATATCTCTGTTCCATTCTACGATGACCACGAAACCGGACCACGTCCAGGCGCAAAGGTGTACGTCATTTCCGTCAAGTTTGAACGCCAACTAGACATGGACAGTATGACCCAGTAAGTTATCGAAGGCTGTCATGTATATATTATATTGATTTGTCTAATATTACATTAAGGCATCTGAATGGCATCGCTGATGCACGGAGTTATGATACGCTTCCACTTGTGTCTGCTCTCAATTTGGTCCTTCAACAAAATGCCACCCGGACAGGCGGTGTACGAGTCGGAAAGAACAGATATTTCTTCCCGTCGTCGACCCAGAAGATTTCGTTGGGACCTAGAGTGGAGGCTTGGCAAGGCTTTTTCGCTTCGGTTCGCCCAACATACAAGCAAATGATGGTGAACGTGTAAGTGTCTCTTGTCTACTTATCGCGTCCAGGCCTTGGAAAGTGATTGTCCATATTAGGAACGTCTGTATGACAGCGTTTGTTGAGCCTTGCAATCTCTCGGATGCTCTTCGTGATTTTCAGCGAAATTCAGGAGGAGCGATGCCTACGTTACCCAATTCGATGAAGAAGATCAAGGTCAAAACGCAGCATCTCGGCTACAAAAAAGCTATCTACAGAGTTGGAACGGTGTCAGCTCGAGTCATGAAGTTCCAATGCGATGAGCTAGGTGGAACGGTGACCGTCGAGGAATATTTCTTGAAGAGTGCGTACGTCTGATTTTGTGGGAAAGCAAGGCTAACTTCGCTTCGTTCAGAATACAAGAGGAAGCTGAAGTACCCCGCGGATCTCCCTGTCGTCGACCTTGGCAACGCAAAGAAGTCCATCTGGGTGCCTGCAGAATTATGCGACATCATTGCTGGCCAACCGCTCGGAAAGCTCAGCGACAGGGAAACAGCGCAAATGATCCGATATGCGTGCAACCCACCTAGAGTTAACGCGGAAACCATAGTCCATCAAGGTCTGCCTACTCTTGGTCTAAACCCTGTCGCACCTCCTGTCGATGGCTTCGAGATATCCATCGACCCTGAGATGGCTATAATTCCGGCTCGCGAGCTCGCCCCACCGCGTCTATCATATAAAGTCGGAAGAGCCAATGTGAACAATGGGAGCTGGAATATCACGGAAGTCAAGTTTCATCGAGGGGCTGCCGTGGCAAGCTGGTGGCTTCTTATGGTGCGAGATGGTTTGGGTATGATCCAGGGTCCCCAAGATCCCAAGTTGAAAGCACTTGTGGAGGGTTTCGCTACGAAGTGCAGGAACACAGGGATGATCATGCCGGGTGACTTACCTCGACTGTTACCAATCACGTTACCCTCTTCGAGAACTGATCCCACGAGAGCCAATGCAGTCGAAAGTATCCGATCGACGCTCAAGCAAGCGCTACAGCCAGGAAGAGGTGGGAAGAAGCCCAGTTTCATTCTCGTCCTGCTTGAGAACCGAGATAACTTCATTTATCCCGGCATCAAGGTAATTTATGTATATCTTGCAACGAATTAGACAACTTTTGACAGCTTCATCGTTTTTAGCGCATTGGGGATGTTGAGCTCGGAATCCCGACAGTATGCATGCAGTTGGGCAAGGCGTTAGAATCAAGAGGGCAAGATCAATATTTCTCCAACGTCACGCTAAAGATTAATACAAAGCTTGGAGGCATAAACCATCTGGCACGTCCCACGTCAACCCTTGTTCAGATACCATTATCTCACCCTATTGGCTTTTAGCTCGAGGACCAAGCGATGAGATGGCTCACAAAGAAGAAAACAATGATGGTGGGAATCGACGTGACGCATCCTGGACCTGGTAGCAGGGACGGAACACCTTCGATTGCCGCCGTGGTCGCCAACGTCGATGATTCATTTGTTCAATTCCCTGCAAGCATGAGGATCCAGCAGAGCAAGAAAGAGGTGAGCATAAATGCTCCTAATATCTGCAAAGCCATTTGGTCTGACTCGGTGATGCTTAGATGCTTGACGAGCTAAGAGATATGATGGTTGAGCGTTTGTTGGTGTACGAGAAGAAGAACAAGGTTCTCCCGCAGCGGATCCTTGTGTATCGAGACGGAGTGTCAGAGGTTAGGCTGGTATTACCCCCATGCTATCATCCCAACCAACTTCCTTTATTCTAGGGACAATTCGACACTGTCTTGCAAGAAGAGCTTGCCCAGATATTGGAAGCGTTCAAGAAATTAGAAACCAAAAACCGGAAAACTAAATATCGTCCTCAGCTGTCGATCATTATTTGCGGGTCAGTCATTCCACTTTCACATTTTCCCTCATCTGAGCTTAGTTTCATACGTAGGAAACGTCACCATGCACGGTTTGTCAAGCAAGGTCATTCAAAGTCGATCAAACTGACCCACAGTTACAGGTTTTTCCCTACCAATGGTCCGCAAGCAGATAAGAATGGCAATACTCGACCTGGCACTGTCGTTGATAAAGGGGTCACAGGCGTGTGAGCTCTCTACGACATCTTGCAACCTTAAGGCATTTCACATTGACCGTCATATCGTACATAGCTTCGACTTCGACTTTTATCTCCAAGCACATGCTGGCCTGCAAGGACATGTGAAATCAACGCACTACACTGTAGTCTACGACGAGAACCAGCTCACTGCAGATGAGATTCAGAAGGGCACGCACGATGTGAGTCACCTTTATGCGCGCGCGACGAAGGCAGTTAGCCTAGTCCCTGCTGCATACTATGCGGATCTGGCATGCGAGAGGGGTCGATGCTATCTGAATGACTTTTTGGTCGACGATAAGAGTTCAGCTGGAGGTGGAGGTGGAAAGGCTGATAAGGATGAGGAGAGGGCTCGTGTGTTCAACGCTGCGAGGGTCCTGTGGGGCGAGGGGGTGAGTTTTTGTAGTGTGTGGTGTGGAACGATTTTCTGATATATTGGATTGTTTAGCTTCATCCCGATATGAGGGAAACGATGTTTTATATATGATACTGATCTCTCCGATCTCAAATATGTACAAATATGTCGGATTTATTCTGTAACCAGAGATCAACTCAGGCTCTAGCTAGCGATCTAGCTTACACTATATGGTTTCAACCATCCCGCAAGAACTAATCGATAAAATTATCGATGAACTCCATTCTGACCCTCACGCTTTAAACGCATGCTCGCTCGTATCACGTTCATTCCTCTCTCCCAGCCGAAAGCATTTATTTTTTTCCATTACTTTTGCGACGTCGCATGTACAGAGATTGTACAACACACTGAAAGTACAGCCAGATATCGCACCGCTAATTCGCCAGTGTCACATTGACATATCTATCAGATTCATATCAATACAGGACGCCAATTTCTTTCGAGACATTCTTGAGATAACACGTCATCTACAGCATATTTCATTGCTTGGAGCAGATCCGAGTGACACCGACTGGGCCACCATTCCTTTAAATCTGCGATCTCCAATTCTTGACCGTCTCCAATCCGATCCCACCCTCACCGATGTTACAATCAAGCACATCCGGAACATTCCTCTATCCATCATGATGTCTCTCACCAACGTACGGAAACTACGATTGTCGTATACAGAGTTTACAAACGATACTACCCTAGCTGAAGGTGCTGAGTCGTCTTATTGCCGCCAACTACCTAATACCCTCGACAAGCTGGAGATCCTTGACCTCTCCCGCTGCCTAGAATCTCAATCACTGGCATCGATCGAATTTATGACTCGCATTCGAAAGTTGCAAGTCCTTTACATTGGCTCATCCGATAATCCTGAACGTACTATACACAACGCACAAGCCGTTATATCCTCCTCCGCACGTTCGATCACTACCGTCGCGTGGTGCTATCCGTGGGTGGTCAGGAGAAATGGTGAGTCATTACCACCTTTTTCTGAACAACATAATTCCGACGCCAGATTTTTTTCCTTTGTCGACTTCAGTGGCGGATGTAATTAAACTCGACATGATTGAAAATCTCCAGGTTATAATGCTCCAGTTGGTGCTGAGCAAGGGGCCCCTCGAGCCACAATTTGCTCTCAATCTGGCCTCTCTAGGCATGCGCTTCCAACGCCAGGACAAGGTAGCATACAACGCACTCACAGTGATAGTCTTCCTTGTTACCGTGGCATACTACGCTGATTGGGAAACTCCACTTTATCCCTTTTCCACACCACAAGGATGGGCTGTGATAGATGAAGTTTTATCAAACCATAAGCAGTTTCCCGCATTAAAAACAGTCCACATGGGCATCGACGTCATAATTGGTGATGCCCGGACTTCCGTTTCTCGAGATGTAGAGAAATCGTGGCATTCTTTGATTTTGATGTTGCTACCTCGGCTAGCTGAGCGGGGAATTCTGTTGGTGGAAATTGGAGATACTCCTATTGCGGGGGAACTATAATTGTAGCCAAAGTAGAATTAGGTAGGCTTATCTTTGTAATATACCCAAACATAACCTGGAAGTCTGTACGCCCAGTTGGGCGAACCTGATCCAAAACCTCTCAGCTAAAACGCAACTATCTCTTTGAAAGTGATCGCAATTGCTTGGGAAAGAAAGAATTACTATGGGTGAGCATTAGATGGAATCAGGTGTGTGACACTGACACCAGAAATGAGGAATGCAGCGTACGAGTTCGATTAGCCCAAGCCATTTGTTTCCTTGGGACAAGGCGTAAAAGACGTTGCGTGAGCTATTTTCCGTGCCATGAGAAGGTCTAGAAAGCATGGAATGATAGCTTGTTGAGTCAACATTTTGCGTACAGCTAAACACTCACCCTCCGCAATAGTTAATACCACGTCCGCTTGGCTAGAAAGAAAGTTGGGAAACGCGAATTAGAAAAGATGGAAAGACGTGCGCGCACCATCAAAATCTGCGAGCAGTATAAGCACCTGTGGTGCTCAGCTTGGACGATGCCAGCAACGACATTCTGCTCCATAATGCGGTGACCATCGCGGAGCCGTAGCCCTTGATGGTTGTTTGATAATGGGTAGGAGCAGGAGCGTCGATTTGATGGAAGTCGAAAAAGATGTACTACCAGACCAGAGTCAGGGATAGTGATCGGATGTTGTTGTTCTCGAGTGATAGTCTGCCTGGTCGGGAAGGACGTGATTGGCTCCTCGCGATGTACAATAAGGCTTCGGCGTTGCAGTATGCACCAAACGACGTACAAATAGTACCATCAGGACTCGTGGCCGTATGACATGCTCAATGACTGCCATTTAGGCGGCTGCTTTGTAGCTTGATAGTTGTCCTTCACTTAATGTGAGAAACGTGAGTGGGCCATTGTCGTATCTTCATGCATGGCAGCCTGAGGCACATTTACCAAATTCCCGGAGTACGGCTTGTGCCACTAAGCATCATCCGAAAGCGGGGTAGAATTTGTGATACGCAGCCTCTAATCATTTGAAAGTTGGGAAGCAGAAGATGGCTGATTATTACACGGCAGGCAATGCAGGACGGTTATAATTAGAGATCTGTAATGAACATCAGTGGTCCAAAAGAACAGTAACAAACTGATGATACGCACCCATTCTCGAGCTTGTCAAAACAGAACAACAAGCACTAGGAGATTTTCTGCTAAGAGTCGAGAGGAGGTGCAGGTATTCAGGACGAATTGGAATAAATTCCGAGTCCGAATATGTACTGGTAAACCATTTTTATCCGAGTCCTCGATCGGCGTCACGGTCATGATGCATGTTAGAAGCTTGCAGGCCGCCGTTTCCAGAAGGAACGCCAACAGAAGCGGCCATGTTGGTGGGTTCTGCAGTTGCACGACTCGCAAGTTTGCCTCGCGCTGCAGGCATGTTCAACGTTCAGGAATCAGGATGGCATTCAAATCAGAGTTCAAATTTGAAGCGAGTACATGACAGGGTGGCAGTGCTAGGATATAGATGATTTTCTGGCCAACTAGTCAACAACTAGTCGCACACTTTTGTTGAATTATGAGGACTCATATTGAGGAGTTACTATACTGTCTCAAATCGCTCCTGCCTGCACGGTAACTTGAATATCCCATTATCATTCATAACCTATGGACCGTCGCGCAAGAATCCAACGAGTTTTTTGCGAGTTTTTCGGAATCGTGATTATGATGACTCCGAGAATCTGCGCGTCAACGGAAATTCGACGTCGAGGCAACCAAAGTAATTCACGGCATTTTGATCTTTACTCCTGCTTTAGACGTAGTAGCAGTGGAGTTCCGAACGCTTCGGAAAAGGTCAAGAGCATCGCATTTCTGGTTGATTTCTGGGTAAGTGGGTCACTTTGTGTTTCGGCAGGCTTTTGCTGACGTGTGGAATATCTATCTACTAAATCCACAAAAAGACAACGCTTCATTAGATCCGACCAGTCGCCGAGATGCTATCCCATCTTCTTATCCGATCGCTAGTATGTTAATTTTCCTTACTGACATTATTGATGCTTGCCGCTCATTGGCGCAGCTAGAAAACGCCTCAAGATACTGCACACCCGACCCCTGATATCTATCATTTGCGTGCAATCCTCGAGTTACTGGAGGAAGCGAATACCAAGAGGAGCCGATCAGCATCAAAGCAGCTAGTGCGCTATTTCTATCTCTAGGCAATGCGGGTGGCTAGACATATTTTTTTACCAGCTCTTCTGGCGCGTTGGATGTCTCTGTCCTTTTCCAGGCCTCGATCTCAAATCCAACTCCCAATCTCAACTTACGACAACGTCTGTGTAGCGAGCGCCCTGTGACCCATAGCAGCTCACCAATTTTTTTGCGTATAACAGTATCTCATATTAAGCGGCGCGCTCGAAACCTTTACTGGACGGAAGCTTGCTGACAAGAACATCAACGATTCTTTTAATGCATTCAACGCAGAAACGAATACCCACGACACATATGATAAACTGGCGTGGGGAATCGAGCTTGAGTGGTGGAGTGGTGGTTAATGCGAGTGGGTCCATGGTGGGACTCGAGAGGTTCTTTCTAATTCTGACGGCAGTGCAGTGGGCCATGATCAGTGACCGTGCTCCGCAAGGGATGCGAGGCTTGGTAACGACAGGGATATGGATGCACCCACACTCGTACCGGGAAACACCTCCATTTGACCCTTCGTTTCGGTGATAGGTATAGTTTGATGCCAGAGTACGTGCCAACCTGATCTGAATCGCCCAAATCTTTGGATCGTGCATTTACTCAGATGATTTATCTTTTATTCGTCCCTTCTACTTTACACTAACTTGGGACATACAGGCCTAAACATACTACAGGGATGAAGAAGCCTCCTGCCCACCCTGGAAGTCTAACCAAATTATCCAAGGCTAAAGAAGTAGAAGATGCTTCTACCTCCTGAACCTGAACCCCGTAGAAAGAACAAGAAAGCAGCGAAAAATCAGCAAAAAAACCTGTGAAAGATGGCCAAGATTATAGTGGTGAAGAGGAGTCGGATGACGGAGGTGACTACATGAATCGACCGATGTATCACTGGCACTTACTTGTGTGGAAGTTCACGGTCAGAGTGACTCGTCGATTCACAGGTGATTCAATCCGGGTGAATTGGACCTGAATCGCCATTGAATGGCCACCCTTGATCGCTGTTCAACTTATCACCTACTCTGACTGCTATTGTGTTAGGCAGCTCTGGTACCAGATCAAGGATGCTCGACTGATTAGGGTCGATGAGCAAGTGACTGTAGTATGCATTACGTTAAGTTTCTCATACGTCATGCCACTAAAGAAAGTATCACCATATCAGATCCGAATTCCTGATGCAACAACTTTACCGTGCTCCGTGCTCTATCATCTAGGGCTGGAAATTTTATATCACGAGGCTCCAGAACTAGCGGGTAAGCCAAATCCGGCAATTGAAGAAATCGAAGCGCAGATCAACTTACCACTCGAGGAATCCAAAGGCCAGTTCGGAGTTCTTGCAACCCGCCACGCGGTTTGCAGGCCGAAGAAGGTTTTGATATGGCGGAGCACATTTCGAAGCTCCGCAAACTCCAGCCTGAGGAATGCGATGCTATCGGAAGTGGTGCGTCGACCCATATGCTGCTGGGTGTTTCGTCGTTATGCTTTGAGCACCTTAATCACCCTGTTAATGCCCCGGAAGGCGTCTTCCTGATGTTCGAGACTGCGAAGTCGGGTTTTCGGTAAGTACAACCATCACATGATAATAACTCGAATCTTTTAAGACTGAAGAATCAGAGTCTGCCGCTACCTAGATGTCGCCGGTCACTTTTTTGGCAGGGAATTCGTGATATTCGAAAATCTTTTATTTATTCTTTCATTCCTCGCCGTTCAACGTTCAAGTACAAAGCAGGGAAAAGACAAGTCTGAAGGGCGGCTCCGTTCGTGTGATTAAAGTGATAAATTTTGTGAGGTATTGACAAGGTATTAATTCTTCGATTGGGTTACATCTCGTCTAATTCAATTTATTCCGAAAACGACGCAGACATCTAGGTAGCACGACTCGGAACCTGGTCGGTGATAGTACTGGGTAATGATTTCGAAGTTCGTTGAACCGAAGACAGGTTAGATCATTGTATGACTCCAATCATCAGGACATGTGGTTTCATTCAGCTGGTACAGTATGTATGGTTTGCTAAACTCCGGTAAACGAAATAAACTCTGTAAAATGAGTCGCAAATCAGGTATAAAAGCCACCCACATTGTAGAGAAAGTACCAGCTTTAATTCTCTCTTGAACTTCAGCGGAACCTTTCCAGAGCAATGAAATCTTTTACCGTTACTGCACTTCTTCCTATGGCTGCCTCTGCATTTGCAGGGACTATATCCGCGACGCCTGCAGCCCCCGCAAAGGTACGTCGGGGCTATATCAGCCATGGACTCCACCTGGTAAATGGCTCTCGCTTTTTACAGTGGTTCAGCGTCGAAACTGGAGTTACCGAAGGTCGGTTGATATTCGCAACTAATTAACAGTAATATGGTGTGCTGACACCGTAAATTCTATTAACTAGCTGGGAATGTGACGACTCTTGCGAAGCGCGCGGGTACGGAGGTGGTCACCTGTTACAACGCAGGCACTAGGGTAAGCATTCACTCATCTCGTTGACACTATTCGGTCTTATTGTGCGTGGCTCTGACCTCTTTTAGGCCGATCGTGCACCCATCGTATCTGTGATTGACGACTGGTGCAAGTACGTTGCGCTATTCAACCATACCATAACTTTTATATCCGGTCTAATTAAACTCCCTAGCAATCGTGCCATTGGCACATCTATTTCAAATGGACAGATCATCTGGGTTAGCTTCTTCTTTTTCCTCACTGTTCTAGCTCACGACAATTGTAGGCTCGCTACAACTATGGTACATTCACTATACTTGTGAGCGGTCAAGCCATTAACGGGTACGTTATACGCCGTACAAATCACTATATGTTGTCGAGCATATGCCATTTTGAACATTAGCTGCGGCTTCAAGGTCGACAATAACTGCAATCGCCTCCTCAGAGCGCCGGTTGATCAATGCAACACTAGCGGAGTGAACGGCAAACAGGTGTGTTTGTATGCTGAATCTTATATTTTTATACGTTGATCCTTTCATAGGGAGGGTACGTAACTGATCTTTGCGGCCAGTGGCGCATAGACCCTGGATCCAACGGCAGCGATGTCTAATGTCCGAAGTCTCTGAATCACTCTATCCTTTCAAGTGCCTTACCATTCTATAGTTTCTGGGTAGCCGTGATTGCGCATGTGTAGTAGTCGAAGAACACAGGAGAAATATCGTTTATTCGGATTGATTTGAACTTGCGATGTTGAGTGGCAGTTACGCGAGTACAAACTGTAACACAAAACTCAGGGTCGTGCAGCACCACTGCCTGTAAGTACACTGGTACTCTTCGCATTCTGGCACCCTGGATATCTCATGATAAAAATAATTTCATCACGAGATGTGGATGGCCTTTCGTCCAGGCAATAAATTAATTCATGGTCGGCATGTATGGTACCCCAGAGCCACGATGAACTAAGACACCGCTGAGGGAGAAGGAGAAAACAATGCAAGAACAGAAGAGGAGGGTTTCGTACAGGCCAGCACATACATCTCCGAGCCGTTCTGGATCGACGGAGCGTGTTTGAGTCGCACCCCTTCGGCATCATGGGCGCGTGTGTTCCAACTTACCGTGTCTGAAAATCGGCGACATAAACCAGTATTACGCCTCTATTTCTGAGGACGACACTTGCAACCGAGAGCGTGAAGTGGCGGCCAACGGACCGAAGGTACACCCGGTATTCTCCTCCGCGTGCGTGAATGACAAGTGGACAAAAGCCTCGAACGAGTATGCGTCATAACCAGAAAATGATATTGAATCTTCCACGCAAATGACACAACAGTCTCCTTCTGCACCGTCATCGTCAGACTCATGGGCGTTGGCCCTGTACCAGCGCAGGTGATCTTCAGGTCAATGAAGCAATAAAAATTAACATAGGCAAGTCGGGAACGTGCAAAGCTACGAATTACATTTTACCTTGATTCTCTTTCAATTTGACTAAACGCGCACGTTTACATCTAGAAGTGGATACTGGGTTGCAGGAGGTTCATCAACCACCAGGAAACCACTCTCCATGGTAGATGCCCAATATCAAACTAAACTTCATGCCACCATACTCCGATATTCCTGAAACAGCCATCGTATCCAACAGTGGCGCGATCGAGTAAACGAACCAGCAATAAACCCAAACATAACCTAGAAGCTTGTACGCTTGGTTTGCGAACCCGATCCCAAACCTCGCAGCTAAAGCGGCAACTATCTCTTCGAAAGTGATCACGACTGCTTGAGATAGAAAGAATTGCAAAGGGCGAGCATCAGATGGAACCAGGTGTATGACACCAGAAATGAAGAATGCAACGTAGAGTTCGATGAGACGGGACCATTTGTTTCTCGGGGGAAGGCGTAAAAGACGCTGCGTGAGGTATTTTCCGTGCGATGATAAGGTCTTAAAAGCATGGGATGATAGTTTGTCAAGTCAACATTTTACATACAACTAAACACTCACCCTCCGCAATAATTGATGCCAGGTCCGCCTGGCCAGAAAGAAAGTTGAGAAACACGAATCAGCAAAGGAAAGACGCGCGCGCACCCCCAAAATCTGCGAACAGTGTAAGCATCTGTCCACTTGCCAAAGAAAGGCGGCCACATGTCAGGCTGTGACAGCCCGGTGCCGACGATCACGATACTTGTAGCGATGTGGATGATGGACACGTTGATGGTCGATGAGATAGTAAAGAGTGCAACTCCCCAGAAACGCCATCGCATAGGTTGTTCAGCAAACGGAGGTGCATGTTTTGCAAGGAACGGATCAGCTCTCATCAGTATGCTGGAAACGTCGTGGATCAGCACACATCCTCCGAGCCAGCATAGCTGCGAAATTAGGAATTGGAGACGGGTGGGTTCGGGATGGGATGACAGAATGAGCTTCGGCTCGTGAGCCCAACCCACCCCACGAGGTCCAAAAAATAGTTTTAGCCCCCATTTGAACCGAGCCCAGAACCCAGAATTTGAGATCGGCTCTTCTTGGTCTACCCGGCGTAGTTCACGCTGGACATCGGTGAGGAGGATAAGATCCGACGCAACAAAAACATACAGCATCGATATGCAACGGCGCAGCCCTTGGTCGCTAGGTGCACTATTTGGTGGAGTGTAAAAATAACAATAGCCGTTTAAGCATGCTATCAGCGGCCAGAGCATCCATCTATCAGGGGATGGTTTTATCATCAAACCCACGAGAAAGAGGCAAGTTGATATCGGAAAGAGCAGGAGGAAATGATCTTCCATTGGTGGTCGAGAAACCCTGTAGACTCGAACTAAGTGGAGGTCTCTAAACCGAAAACGTAGCAGTATCACGTACAATGATACAATGAAATCACGACCAGTGTGATAGAAATTGGCCGTCTTTCGCCATTCAGCAACTTTGGCCGAAATTTCGGTATTAGTTCGAAGCGAAATGGGCGTTTGTTCGGAAAATGCCATCAGGTCAGTACGCAATCACGTGACCGTTAAGTAGCCAACGTGATTCGTTCTGAACTCGAAAGTTCAACGTTCAACCCTGCGTGAGAAATTTCCTTTTCAAGATGAGAAACTGAATTAGGAAGGTTTCTAGATTGCTGACACAGCTTCCATTTGAGAAAATGATTGTATGACTTGCGTCCTATTATTATTTCAGCTATCTTGAATGTACTGGTCCCTCTACATCGAGACTTGCTCATGTACGAGGGATCGGTCACCCATCTAAGGTTCCCCCTTGTTGCCACGACTTGGCACGTCCTTGACCGGGAAGCCCTAAAACCACCAGGGAAGTATACCTGTGCTGATGATTCCCGCATTGAATACGCGACATCGTACACATTGTCCCTGTGCCCCCGCAGCCGCTTAACGAGAACACCCATCTCCACGTCGTTGTTGAGTGAGTCGAGGCCATTAACGGTTAGGATCTTGACATGATCGACTGTTACCATACTGCAAAGATGGGAATAAGCAACCTACTTTGCCGCAGTAGAGCCTCCGCGTCCCATATTCTGACCGTCTTATCTCCCGATCCAGATGCAAGCGAACGTCCATTGAGGAAAAGTCCAACGAATAAATCTCCCTGTTGGTATCCGACGCGCAGCGGTGGGGGACATGTTCACCGCCGAGGTCTTGAAAGTGTTCTCAGCTACGCCAGGCGCTGAGCGTCCGTTACCAAAGCGCGGCCACTTATACTATCCGGGGAAGCTGCTGCGTCATCCTCATCATCTGATTCTACCTGTATAACTTCTCGTTTTCCAACAGTAATGTCATGACGGACCTCCTCTCTAATCGCTTTCACGATATCGCAATGGCTCACGTAGGGACCTTCTTCCTGCTCTGTTGAGGGGGGTCATCAACACCTTTGACTTAGGAGCCTGTTTTGCATTCTTAGCAGGCTGTGTGCAGGATCTGTCAACAACTTCGCTTTCCGGAGGTTTGGTTCTTGATCAGCGCTCAGTAAAACAGTGGGCGTGATGCATGGCTGTGCACAGGGAAAAACACTTGGCCAGGCCGGGGCTAACGAAGAGGTCAAAATTAAACTGGAGCGAAGGACGGAACGTTCGTAGTACTCGTCCCAGAACCGGTAGAACTGCAGGCTGGATTGTACGGGTTCAGTTCTGTCGGTCCCGGTTCTCTGACACAGAACTGGACTGAAGTTCGGCCAGCCGTCCGAATACAACAAGTCCCTTATTCGTCGACGATACGGTAAGGGAGAGCTTATTCAGACGACGGTCAGACCTTTTGCCCAGTCACCAGCGTGTCGGTGGCATCACACGTGAGCTCGAGTGGGTGCTGATGGTGGGCGGAATGGATTGCAAGGCTTCCTAGCCTATGGGCAGTGCCATGAATATCGGAGCGGTGTATTGTCGATGTCAGGCTATGGAAGTATAAAATGGTGCAGAGTATCGCTGGAGAATCCTCAGGCTGGCCCTCCACATCTCATCAACGTTGAACATTCCTCATCTCATCTACAATGCGTGTTACTAGTGTTACTCTTGCATTTATTTTCTTCAGTACTGTCCTCGCGACACCGATCTACCTCACACGCAGTGATAATACTGCTTCACTTGCAGTAAGTTATTGACAAAATCTTTGCCGACTATTCTAAACTGATGGCATTATTAGAAACGTGACAAACATACCTCCTCTGCAGGCTCCACCCAAAAGACTTCCTCCACTGCCCAGAGGAGCTCTGGACATGTCTCTGCAAGCGGACCTGTAAGTCGTGCTGCCTTAGTATGCTACCCGACAAGCTGAACTTTTTTCTAGAGCAGCGGTAAGACGGCCAAGACGGCCAAGACCAAAACCAATTCCCCCAAGCACCAGCAATGCAAGCGGACTACTTCAAGCGAGCTTGTAAAGGCCCTCCGCTCAGTCAACGGACCAGAGATCGGTGCTGGGACATTTGGCAAAACTTATCGCCTACCACAGAAATTTGCAAATCAAGATGCTGTTGTTAAGT
>QOVE01001780.1:0-10181 GCA_003521275.1 Tricholoma sp. MG99
ACCACTGCCAATAGTTCGCCGACTTCAGCTATTTCAGTGAGAGAAAATTAATTTCATGAAGATGATGAAGTACCACCCAGGGAATGGCCTACAATGTCATCTCATGACGAGAACACTGCCAGCCTGGGCGATATCTCCTTGGATTTTCATTGGCCGCTCTGGACTGAACAACTCGTGGGGATAGGATATAAAACTACCACCACTTCATCCTTCTTCTCTGACCTCATACGCCTTCTATCTAGTACCCAATCTATATCATCACCGTATTTCATGGCAACGATCTACAACACCGGCGGTACTAACTACCACAATTTTTACGAGAACTCCTACAATGTAACACATACATCTACTACCGACTCTTACAACAATTATCATCATCGAGTCGTGGGAACTCGGCTGCCTGATTCTGTTTCTCCTCGAGGTGTAGCGCGCGAAAACCAACTTGGTGGGTCCTGATCTTTTCTCCCATTAATATATTAATTCCATGTTTCATGACCATTAGCCTCACCAGCGCTGAATACAGACAGTGCAGAGTGGGCTGACGTGGCCCGTCATTCAGCTTACGACGCGCAGGAGACTCAGATATCTCGTCGCGGGACTACGACGTCTAGTACCCATGCGGAACTTGAAGCCGCCGCCCCAGCGCAGCCTCCGCGTCAAGTCCCTACACCATCCACATCGTCAACTGCAGACCATTTCCCTGCCAGGGGTCTAAAATCCACAAACCCGTTTAACAATCCTTTCCATTCATTCAGGCGTCAGTCCTCCCAAGTGCCATACCTTAACGCTGTGTCGCCTAATCCACCTCTTACCTTTATCAGAGCCCCAGCCCCAGCCCTACGCACAGCGTAGTGACTGGGAAACATTCATGGAGAGAGTATCCAAGGACAGTCCTCAGAGTGAGGACCGCGATGCGATCATCCGTTGTCCTACTTGTGGCAACGTATTACCTCATTGACCGCGATCTCATTGGCGCTAATTCAAGTTGTTTTGTATGTTGCATCAGCGTTACCCTGCCATTTTTTCCCTCTTTTTTCCCTCTTTTTTTCGCACCTTTAAGTTGCTATTCGTTCGTCTAGGTATTCTTTTCATGGAAGCCTTGACACAGACTCGAAGGCACAATTAATTTGAATGACTAGCATTGCAGAGGAGGATGTGTTTGCGGATAAATATAAAAATATAAGTCCAAAGGTTCGATTTTACCCCCCCGCGGCGCGGCTTGTCTGTAGTCTGGTCTAAGGGTACTACCTTGTTATGGAAATGATCAACGCAAGTTACTACAGTTATCAGTAAACATAACACGAACATTTGGTGATATACATACAGTAGAAAGAATGTCGGGAGACACTCAGGCTGGCACAGGGTCAAGGTTGTCTAGAGACGAAATTGAGCCACATATACTAATCGAAAGCAATGGTTTCTAGCTAAGTTAGTATTACTACTAGTAGAGTCACTACAAACTTTTTGGGACACATTCGCGTTGCTATGGAATGTTGAGCGCAAAGTCTGGAAAAAAAGTACGATCACACAAATGTCGGTGTCAAGGGATATACCATTCAGGTTCAACGGAAGCATTTTACAGCATTCCGCAAATCGTATCATGCTCGTTGATAGCAGTTCATAGTCTTCGAGGCATATATGTATAAGGAGGCGGGGTCAAGGCGCCCTCGGATGCCGCCGCGTCACGAAAGCATGAGTCACCTGACCGTTGGAAATAAAGTTGAAAACTTCGACTTCACATCGCCTTCGACTTTGAACGGATCATGTCTGTCAGTGCTCCTATTGACATATACAAGGGCCTTCCGTTCGTCAAAGTAAGTATCTGTAGCTCCAAATGAAAAACTTATCGTCACAAAACTTGGGTAGAATGCACGCATCAATATCAGCACTATCGCTCCTTTTGTACCGGCATACGTTGCATCCCATCTTCATACATCGGATCCTGGAGGTATGTACGCTAGCCGTGTACAAGGTCGCCAGATACTATTAGAAAATCCGGCCCGTGAGAGCAGAGCCCGGAAGGAGCTAGAGCAGAAAAAACGCAGACAGAAGGCTGAGAAAGAGAAGAAAAGGAATGGAATTATTAGCAGGCGCGAAGCAAAAGAGAAGGGAGTGTGGCGCCTCGACAAAACGCAAGCAAAGTAAGTCAGAAATTGTCCTTGTATGACAGTCACTGATGGTCATAGATTCGATCTTTTTCTGCCTCTACACCATCTATGGATGGGATACATGTCTGAACTTCTCGGACTTCCTCAGCAAGCGGCTTCCACCTCCCCTACAACCCAACCGATGCCATCTTCTGCTAGTATGCACCCAAAGCTGGTCAAAGCTGATTTTCATGGCTCCATAATGACTGGTATGTCCCATCAAATGCAACTTGGGATATTCATCTCTGACCTGCTCATTAACAGTACGTCAGAGCAAGAACCCATGTTTGGTCGGTTTATCTGGCATCGTAGTTCACGAAACCGAAAATGCTTTCAAGATAATCACACCCAAGGACCAATTCAAACGTATGTCATAGACCAGTGCATATCGATCGATCTGGTTAATGGCTATCAATAGTTATTCCGAAAGAAAATTCAATATTCGCATTTGCCGTCCCCTTGCACTCTACCCTTCCCGCGTCACACAGACCAAATGAGCCTTTGCCAACTCCGGATCAAGATGGGGCGAAAACTACTGTCCTGCAAGGTCCGCACATGGAGTTCGAACTTCACGGAAATCAATTTCGGTTCCGCGCCGCTGAGCGTGCAGGACGAAAATTCAAGCACAAGGAAACCATCGAGCTGTGAATTAGTGCGATGGAAAATGGCCTGAACCGAGTTGATACGCATATCAGACTCCCAGGTCATATAACTGTCGTGTGATTTTCTTATACAACCCACGGGTCTTATGGACGGTCTGCTGATGTTTTGGTTGGAATATCAGGGATGCAAAACGTTGGATAGCCGTGCTCTTCCGAAAATCCACTCAGGCAACCGCCGGCAAACCCTGTTAAATCCAAGATCGACTCCGATGGATTCTATGAGAGCAGATGGGATTGAAGTAGTGGTCTGTGGGCATAGCCTGTGGACCATCACTTCACAGTGTCCTATACAATTTTGAATACTTGTGAATATTGGCGGGCATCCTACCATCACATTCACTGCGCTTCCACCCCAGCAATTAGCGATCCCCAACTAATCGACTTTTACGTCAAAAGGAATTGGGCTCCGCTCAAGCGCCGCGTGAAACCTGAAGCTTATCAGACAGGCGCAGCAAAACTGGACACACAGCTTAACCTGTCTCCTTCCCTCTTCAGCCGCAAGCCAACTTTGACAGTTCTACGATGAGCAACCGAGGCAACTCAGGACAAAGAGGCGGCGGAGGACGAGGTAATGATAGAGGTTTTGGTGGACGTGGCGGAGGACCGCCTAGCAGGGGAGGCCCAGGTGGAGGTGGAAGTGGTCCGCCTGGTAGAGGCGGGGGTGAATTTCACGGCGGAGGACGTGGCGGGTTCGATAATAGAGGAAGAGGTGGTCCGCCGGCTGGGCGTGGTCGGGGAGCTGGTGGTCCTGTCATTTTTGCTGAGGGCTCTCCTGCAACCATCCCAACTCGCCTTTCCGATGATAGTCATACCGATTTACTCAAATCTTTCAAATCACTTTCAGTTGCTCCTGAGCGACCTGTCCGGCCTGGCTACGGGACATTGGGCAGGCCCATTACTCTTCGAGCCAATTTCTTTGCCGTGAAGCTCCCAAAGGGACCAGTGTATGACTACGTCGTTGAGATCAGCCCTAAGACCGACATCCCTAAGACCGACATCAATCGATTGAAGAAGCGAATCTTCGAACTCTTGGAACAGACTCCCATGTGTGCTCCCCATTTGCCTTATATCGCCCACGACCATAGCCAAAGATTGGTTTCGGCGCGCAAATTACCGCAACCACTGGATATATCTGTTCCGTTCTACGATGATCATGAACAGGGTCCCCGCCAAGGCGCCACGGTGTATACGGTCTCCATCAAATTTGAGCGTCAGCTTGATATCAATAGCATGAATCAGTGCGTTGTCTAATACTACGGCTATCAACTTGTCTAATTTCTTCAAAGGTATTTGAATGGGAGTGCCGCCGCTCGGAGTTATGACCCGCTTCCTCTCGTGTCTGCTCTGAACTTGGTTCTCCAACAACATGCCAGTCGCACTGGCGTGCGGTTCGGAAAAAACAGATATTTCTTCCCATCGTCAGCTCAGAAGATCAAGTTAGCGCCTAGAGTAGAGGCTTGGCAAGGCTTCTTCGCTTCTTTGCGCCCTACCTATAAACAGTTGATGGTAAACGTGTACATATCTTCTCCCATTTACTGTGGATTGTGTAACTGATGATTTGTATCAGCAATGTCTGCATGACTGCATTCGTGGAGCCCGGCAATTTGGGGGATGCGCTTTTCGAGTTTGCAGGCAATTCGAGAGGAGCAATGCCCACCTTACCGAGCTCGATGAAGAGGATCAAGATCAGGACGCTGCATCTGGGCCACAAGAAGGCGATTTTCAAAGTTGGAACGACCTCGGCTCGGAACACTAAGTTCCAGTGCGAAGAGCTGGGTGGAGTAGTGTCGGTAGAGACTTACTTCGCGAAGAGTGGGTTCTTTACACACTGTCAAATGCTAACATCTCTGAACTTGGATAACCTTTTAGAATACAAGATGAAGCTCAAATATCCTACAGATCTCCCCGTCATCAATATTGGGAGTGCGAAGAAGACCAGTTGGATTCCCGCAGAGTTATGTGATATCATCGCTGGTCAGCCTGTCGGAAAGCTCAATGATAAGGAAACGGCGCAAATGATTCGATATGCGTGCAATCCTCCCAAGGTCAATGCCGAAACCATTGTCAACCAAGGTTTCCCTACCCTTGGTTTAAGTCCTCCTGCATCTCCCATTAACGGGTTTGACATATCTATCGACCCTAACATGGCTGTAATTCCAGCACGCGAACTCCCTCCGCCTAGTCTGTCGTACAAAGCTGGAAAGGCCGACGTGATGAATGGGAGCTGGAACATCTTGAACGTCAAGTTCCATCGAGGTGCTATCGTCACCAGCTGGTGGATTCTCGTTGTACGAGATGGTCGCGAGATGATCAATGGTCCCCAGGATCCGAAGCTCCTATCACTTGTTGAAGGTTTCACTGCGAAGTGCAAGAACAGCGGGATCGATATGCCGGGCGGACGACCTCGGTTGTTGGTTGTCTCGTTAACTCCTCCCAATGTTGATCCCACAAGAACAAGTGCAGTCCAAAACATACGAGCGAAGTTCATGGACGAGCTGAAGGAAAAGGGTCGGAAACCCAGTTTTGTGCTTGTCTTGCTGGAAAAGCGGGACAATTTCATTTATCCTGGCCTCAAGGTGAGTTGTTAGTGATGTGCGATGAATGGTATTTGAGAACTCTGACAGCGCATCGGAGACGTCGAGCTCGGTATTCCGACAGTGTGTATGCAGCTGGACAAGGCGCTCAATGAAAGAGGGCAAGATCAGTATTTCTCAAATGTTGCACTCAAGGTCAACACCAAGCTCGGAGGCATGAACCATTTGGTGAGTCTCGTATGTAGGTCTTTTCGGATGTGGTGGTCTTATAACTTTGACTGCAGCTCGACAAACGAGCGATGGAGTGGCTTACCAAGAAGAAGACGATGATGGTAGGCATTGACGTAACTCATCCTGGACCAACTAGTCGAGAAGGAACACCCTCGATTGCTGCTGTGGTAGCAAGCGTGGACGACTCGTTCGTCCAATTCCCTGCGAGCATGCGAATCCAACAGAGTAAGAAAGAGGTGACTATAGATTTGCTTTACTTCGACTTGGGCTAATGTTCGACCAGATGCTCGATGAGCTGAGGGATATGTTGGTTGAGCGTCTGTTGGTGTACGAGAAGAAGAACAAGGTTCTTCCTGAGCGTATTTTCGTGTTCCGAGATGGAGTATCTGAGGTACGCTGATGAAATTGCGCAGTGTGCTGTTGTCCTATCGTTAATGCTGTCTATATATCTTAGGGACAGTTTGACACTGTTGGGCAAGAAGAATTGCCGCAGATATTGGAAGCATTCAAGAAGTTAGGGACAAAGGGACGGAAGGAGCAATATCGCCCAAAGCTTTCTATCGTCATCTGCGGGTAAGTCATTTAGCCACTATGCTGGCTTCCGCTTCTTATATCAGTTCTATAGGAAACGTCACCATGCACGGTATGCACAAGTTGTCAACAGAACTCCTTGCTTTAAGCTCACCATTTTGCCTAGTATGTTCCCTGTCAGTGGTCCGCAGGCGGACAGGAATGGCAACACCCGTCCTGGCACCGTAGTAGACAAAGGAATCACAGCTGTGTAAGCCATTCTCTATCCTTCTCGCTCGTTCAGTAACTGACACACAATCCTCAGGTTCGATTTCGACTTCTACCTGCAAGCGCACGCAGGTCTACAAGGCCATGTCAAATCGACGCACTACACCGTCGTGTATGACGAGAACAGCTTCCAAGCGGATGAGCTCCAGCAGGGCACGCACAATGCGAGCCACTTGTACGCCCGTGCAACGAAGGCGGTCAGTTTGATCCCTGCTGCGTACTATGCGGATCTAGCATGCGAGCGCGGACGATGCTATCTGAACGATTTCTTGGTTGACGATAAGACTTCCACTGGTGGAGGTCGCGGGAAGGCTGACAGGGATGAAGAGATGGCTCGTGTGTTCAATGCTGCGAGGAATGCGTGGGGTCAAGGCGTGAGTTCTTTGGTTTGCAATGTATTGATGTGTTGATTGTGACTTGGATGTCTTCTTTCAGCTTCATCCTGATATGAGGGAGACTATGTTCTATATCTGAAACTATGATACTCGTTGGATGATTTATGCTACCTCTGTGTGATGATTTATGCTGCCTCTGTGTATGATTGTGGTATTCCCGACTGTCGTGACAATTTCGAATGACGATACTAGCTGTTTACAAAGTTTGATACTAGGCAACCTGTTGCACCCAATGGGATGTTGCTTCTCTCTGCCTGCGAGTTTGATCTTTGGCTATCTGTTGCCAGTGCTACTAACGGATACTAGATTTCATCAAGACGCTAAATCAAAATTCTCTGCTGGCATCCGATAACCAAGTCCCAGAGCGTACAACATCACTGGCAAGTAATTGGCAACCGTGGTTTTATTTCGCCTCAGTGTAGGACGTGAACGCCTTGTCGTCACTACGCTCGCCATATATCCACGCTCTGGAAAGTGTAGACAAGAACACCATACCTGTGGCAAGCCTACTACGATGTATCATTTCGGACCGATAAACGACTGGTACCTGGGATTATCATGGGAACCATGAACGCACTCGATCTGTATACACACGAGCCTGGTACCAGTGATGCTGATACGGGAGATGCATCTCTTAATTCCGATGCGGACGATTCAGGTCCGCGATGGAGGTGGAACTTCCTTGATGTCACTACAGTATATCATACGTCACGGGACGGTGGAACCCTGCATTGAAATACTCCCGCCCCGCCGGTATCTTGCCTCGGACGGATATTGTCCGACTCTTTCAAGTGTTATGCGTCATGGGACGGGTGGAACCCTGAGCCATGCGCATTTGTCACGGCTGAAATGCGCATGCTCCCACCCCGCCGGCACCTTGCCTCGAATGGATAGCTGTTACTTCGGAAATGGCTGAGCGTTTGTGGAGTCACACTATGAGCACTGAGGTCGGCTCGAACGTCCGAGTGGAATGTTGGTGTATGACTGACCGGTGGCTAAGCACAAGATCAGGGTCGGCATTTTAGCGTCACGTCGCGACCTTGCGAGTCGCTTCACACGTGGACTGTAATGCATATGACTGGGGAGGTGCGTCATTTTTGCGATCGTTTGTGAAGCTGGTCTGGCTAGTGAGTCGGGTTGTCGTGTATGGTGATCAGAGGTTCTGCGGGTGACCTGCACTACTGCATGTACTGATACATCTCAAGCCGGCCCTTCGTCCGACTCGGCACACATCCTTGGAAATGTTCACGGCTTGACTAGTAATCTGGATGAATGGTTGTACGTCGCAGTGTTCAAGTTCAAGTTCTCTGAGCATGTAACACGCCGCCACTCTCCCAGTTGGGACACATACAGACGCTGGCTGGAGACACAACAACACTACAACACTAGTAGCGCATACCACACGTGGAGACTCGTTCCCAAGAAATCATTAGGCATACACACAGCCCCGTCATGGTCGAGACTGCGGCCGTACGCGTACTAGTAACTCACAAGTTACCGTAAGCTTGAACACTACCAATTACCCAACCCGCCGAGAATGTCGGTCCAACACAGCACTCAGACTCCGTACACTCAGTACCCAGCTGGCAGATACATGATGTCTACATTACTTACTCAGGCTCCAGGCTCGTCCGAGTCCGAGTCCAAGGCCGAGTCCCGAGTCTCCTCCGCGGTGATTGACTGCCAGTCGAACGACTGCCAGTGGGAAATATATCATTGTTTCAGTGCGGATATTGTATTTTTGCGAGTGGTTGGTGGAATACTCAGTACTTGTGGCTAGGAGACTCAGACGTGCTCGGGCTACTTGGTGGTTGTGGTGCTAGTAATCCGTGCCGTGATGTGATAGGGTGGACTGACCCGCGTAAACAGGATTATTGGATTCAAGTTATACATCATGCTAACTGGAAGTGGTGATATCGATCGCGATCATGCATTGTTGGCAGTCTCGAGATCGGACGTCATGTCGATGTAATATGTATGTAGTGACACTGACCCAACACTGACCACGAGTTTCGGACTCGGAATAACTCTAACCTCGAAATGAACAACTCGAAATTCGGGTTGACGATTGGACTAACGACGTAAGTACTTGCCGTGGCACCCACAAGGCTCGCCGTAAGCAACGCACCCATACCAAGATAACCTCAAGTTCAAGTTGATGCATATGCATCTACCTGTGCGCCTTACACCCCATGACGCGCCTCGCACCGAACATCCGGACGAGGTGGTCCCTGGGTACAAGCCACGGTCACGGTGCGAGTGGAGAAGAGGGTCGCCTGGGTGCAATAGTGGTAATGCGGGGGAACAGAACGACCGGTGCGCGCATAGAGCGGCCCATAGACAGTTGAAAAGACAAGAACAAAGAACTTGGTGCCTGGAGGATTGTTAGTTACTCACCACTGAGCGCTCGTGGTGTCCACGGGCAGTGGGAAGTCACGGTAGGGTTGTGCTTTTTTTTTTGACTTGCGGAGAAGGGTGTGTGTGTGCTACCAAGTCAGGGATGATTGTTGATACTAGATAGAGTCTTTTTTTTCTGTGTTTCCTTTTCTTTGAGCCTGAGCCTGTGATGATCGTCGTAAGGCCTTTAGTGGTTTAGTCTACAATGTCGTAGTTTAGCGAGAAGTGAAGTAGATGGCACGGATGCCGTAATATTGATAATTGTCACTGCGGTACCACATTGGCAAAGCCGCGGAATAAATGTAGACCAGGGTGGTAATTAGACGTGAGCGCGCTGAAAACAAACGCTGCGAGTGAGAACATGGTTGTTCTCCACATGTGGAATCCAGAGCGCATGACTTGTAAAAACTGTGAAAATCATGGTTACTTTAATTAGGAAACGGATTACAGCCCTCGAACCTAGATTTGCCGCATAAGCGCCGCGCTATCTTGATAACTGCGGCTGTGATAGAATTTGCCGTCGGTACCATAATTAGAAGTCAACGTGTCGCGAGGCTACATATCTCCATTAAACAGTGACCAAATTGTGAAAGAGTTATAAAGGGACTTGAGTAGAAAGTGAAATCGTTATGCAACGACGAGTGAGAGGATCGACAATGTCGTTATCGTCGACAACGACGACGACGTCGCTAAAACGCGGCAAACAAACTCGACGACGATGTACCACGAACGAATTTGGAAATTTTGTTCCTCCAGCTAAATTCTTGTTCAACCCAGCAGATAACCCGCCTCCTTACTCTCCATTGCCTTTTTGCAATAATATCAGAGTCATGGCCAACAGCGACAGCGAAGACGACCACGGCAACCTGTATTGGAAACGACAGTTAAAGTCTAGTCTGCGCAGAGTGAAGACTATCTGCACGACGCCAGGCCACCTGTGTGCTGGCGAGACTGAAACTGAAATGGACGAGCCAGTGAGTAGGACTAATAGCCTCCCTGAGTCGCGCATATACCGAC